>JAHFWL010001419.1:0-65737 GCA_021292165.1 Shinisaurus crocodilurus
ATTTGTGGAATCTACCTTTAAAGTTCATCTACACTACCTCCCAGACAGATTGTCTTAGGACTCTATTACAGTATCAACTGGCCTGCAACTGAACAAATGCAATGCCGAAGACTTCTCTGCCACTAAAACAGTGAAGAGTAGCATCATAAATCACAGTCAGGATTAAGACAGAGAGTTCTGTGGAGCTGTATAGAACTGTTACTGTTTTACTTATAGTGTCGTTGTTGTTTTGCAATGGAATTATTTACCTTTCTCCCCTTACCCTGTCTTAGGTCTTTGTAAATAAACCCAAATGTTTATGTTATTACCAGTGTGATACCACAGATAAACAGTTTGATGAAGGGAGATCTAAGAAGATGTGAGATACCCAGAAGAGAGGAAAATAGGAATTGTAAAGCCCCAGGCAGCTAAAAAGCCAGCAACAGGAAGCAATGTCTGATAAGGGCTCCTAATTTTTTAAAAAAAATATTTCTTGATTGCATTTACAGCCTGCCTGTGTTCTGTGATGGAACATTTTAAAGCAGTCTCCAATCCAAGTTCTTATTTATTTATTTTATTATATATTTGTTAATCGTCCATCTGGCCGGTCACCTGGTCACCCTTCTTCTGTGCTTCAGCACGGTTGCTGTATCACATGACCTCAGAACAATATAAAAGTCGGGGGGGGGGGAACCCTGTCCAGTTCTAAGACATCACAGTGTAAGAAGGACAAGAACAAACTGGAGTGTGTGTCCAGAGGAGACTGACCAGCATGGTGGAGGTTCTGCAAGCCAAGTCCTGTATGTAATAGCAGAAAGAGCTGGGTATGTTTAGCTGGCAAAAGAGAAGATTAAGGTGGAGACATGTTAGCAGTTTTCAAATATTGGAAGGGTTGTTGTGCAGAAGATGGAACCGACTTGGTCTCTGTTGCTCTAGAGCAGTGATCCCCAACCTGGGGTCTTCCAGCTCTGTTGGACCAAAACTCCCAGAATTCCCAAGCCCAGCTGGGGAATTCTGGGAGTTGTGGTCCAACAGAGCTGGAAGACCCCAGGTTGGGGAACACTGCTCTAGAGGGAAAGACTATAACCAGTGGGTAGAAATTGCAAGGAAGCAGATTTTGATTAAACATTTGGAGAAACCTCCTCACGGTATGAGCTGCTTGACAGTGGAGCAGACTGCCTAAGGCAGTGATGGCGAACCTATGGCACGGGTGCCATAGCTGGCACGCAAGGACCTCTCTGTGGGCACTCGAGCTATTGGTCACCAGATCGCAAAAAGACCGTCCCCTTCTGCAAAACACTAATGATTTTGTTCTTTCTCACAGTGTGGAA
Source organism: Shinisaurus crocodilurus (assembly GCA_021292165.1). Classification (NCBI taxonomy): domain Eukaryota; kingdom Metazoa; phylum Chordata; class Lepidosauria; order Squamata; family Shinisauridae; genus Shinisaurus; species Shinisaurus crocodilurus. Next base: position 1,311 of record JAHFWL010001419.1, read on the forward strand.
CAGAATGATTTTATTCTAGAATTCCTGTTACAGAATTCTTTTCTACATTGTTATCACATTTAAAAGATTTTGAAGAATGATGCACAGAGCATGGCTTGGATATAAAGCTCTAACAGTTGACCTGAGTGCTGCATGTGTTGCTCTCAAACTAACGGAGTATGAGCCAAGGTTTGACAATTATCAGCATGCATGCAATAGCAAAAATCACATTAATTGTGCAAAAGCATGCCCAATGCAAAATTACCTAATGCAGTGTTTGCAGTCCAAGACATAAAGTGTTTAAAAATGTGTAAGCACGTATAGTTTCTTGTTTATCTTGCTCATCCTAGTACAGGTTGACTTTACTTTACTATTCCGACACTGTAGAAGCAGGGAAAGGACCCAGGGTAAAGCTTGCCCCATACAATTTCAGTCTGGCATATAATCATATTACAAGTTGAGAATCCCTTATCCAAAAATACATGTGCCTAATTATTTAAAAAGTTTGTATAAATTCCCTTCAGGCTATGTGTTCAATGTAGTACTATAATAATTTTTTGAGTTGATTTTTTCCCCCAACAAAAACCTGTATCATTGAAAGCTCTGTTATTGTGTTTTTCTTTAAAGACAAAAGATGTTAATTAGTTTGGACAAGTGTATGAGTTGTTTTTCTAAAACTAAAACCTCGGTATTCAGGTTTAATTGCAGTGTTGGCACTTTGAAATAAATAAGCTGGTTTTGTGTTGCAGTTTGGGCACTCGGGCTCAAAAAGGTTCGCCATCACTGGCCTAAGGCAATGGTAGGCCCTGCTTTGCTGAAGCTACCTGAGGAGAGGCTTCATCATGGCCACCTCTCAGGGATGCTGCAGTTGTACCCTGCACTGCAGACCCTGCGTTGAGCAAGGGGGTTGGACTAGATCAGAGGTAGGCAGCTTGGTGCCATCCAGAGGCTTTGTACTGTAACTCCCATGAGCTCCAGCCAGCATGGCCAATAGTCAGGGATCATGGAAGTTGTCGTCCAAATCATCTAGAAAATGTTGCCTGCTCCTGCCTTCTCTTGCCCTAGATGAGTACAAGGTAAAAAAAAATAGACACAGGGAAGCGACAGAGGGAGGGGGAAATGGAGGCATGAGTAGGCCCAGGAAAAAAAATATGTGATGATTTCAAGAGTCGGGGGCAAATTTGTTTGGTTCAAATTTTGATACAAACTTACCTAATTCACACTCTGTGAACCAATAAGTGAACCAAAAAGCAGTTATATTTTGATAGTTTCATTTTTTTTTTCCAGATTTTGCACGGCGGTTTTCCAATTAAGAACGTGAACAAAAAGTGTGCACAAAGATCAGTATATCAGAGAAAATAACATGCAAAAACACATTATATTAGGAGAAATTGCTTGCAAAATATGTATATTAGGCAAAATTGTATACCAAAAAATGTGTCTATTGGGAGAAAGGCACCCAAAAATGCACACCCATTTTTGTGCCAACTTAAAATAAATAAATAAATCACAAACTGATGCAGAAATGAGATAATGAACTTAAGGCTGTAACAGTGAGAAACTGTGTGAAACCAAAATTGACCAAATCATCCGTCTCTAATTATTGCAATTATGCTTGCTTCTGGGGGGGGGGGGCAGTGATCCAAAGGCTTCCCAGAAAAGGTGAGTTTTGAGGAGGGACTTAATGGAAACAAAGGGAGGCCATAGATTTTATTTCATAGATCATAGAGTTGGAAGGAGCCTACAAGGCCATTGAGTCCAACCCCCTGCTCAGTGCAGGAAACTAGAGGAGGGGTCTCCCATCCAAGTAATAACCAGGCCTGACCCTGCTTAGCTTCCCACACTCAGACAAGCTGAGCCAGCGTAAGCCGTCGTTGCACTGAGATGTTCTGGGAGGGCAGTTTCAGGGGCAGCAAAGCCAAATGGGCAGAGCTGTTTCAGGGAGGGGCAGGAGGCCTTTGCTCAGCAACTCATCATGGTGGAGCTGGATGAGCAAAGGCCACAGACTCCTCAAGAGAAGACTGTACATGCGGCAAGAATCTGATGAGTGAGCGGAGAGTCTCCTTTTTTCTTCTTTTCTTTTCTTTTCTTTTCTTAATGCACATCTAACACTCTTTCAAATTTGGGTAACATTTCCTGTACTGCAGGCATGTCGCTCAGTCAGCAGTTTAGAATCGGCCCTGCCTTGTGGCATGAAGCTTTGTTTGAGGGGAAGGGCTTTGCAGACCGCTGTGAGGGTTCACTGCTGCTTTCCTGCTTTTTATGGGTTGTTTTTTTTTTGCTCATTCCACTGGTATGCAAATTAAATAGTGCATATCTTTCTGTTTTCAGCCCTCCAATTGTTGGGGAGGAAGGCAACCATGTGTCTTTGGGGATGGGGGTGGGTGGGTGTCGGGCGGCTGAGGTGCGAGTTGAAAAACGTATGTTCTTATTTTGAGTCATGCTGAATATGAAAGGGAAGCCAGAAACCCAATTAGTAACCTCTGAACTAGGCCTGCGTTATCTACAGGAACACATGGCACGTGCCAATTCAGTCTCTTCCCCCCTCCTCCCTGCCTCCTCTCCATCTCTCGCTGCGTAAAACCACTAGTGGAAACTGTCTTGGAGAGTTGGAGATGTCCCCAGGCGGCTGCTGATTTTCGGAACTGTGTATCATTGCCCCTGTGCTCCTCTTCGTGTCCTTATGTCACCCTTCATTCCCAACTTGTCCCGGGAATGGAGGCGGAGCGGAGTGTGCCATCAATGACGCCGTGCAGACCTCGCCGACTGTTTCTTCTCCCACACCTCTTCGCGACTTCTCAAGATCTTCTGAGAAGGCCGTCTTAATGGACACACGCAACACGTGCCCGTGGAGAGGCACTGTCACTAGCAGCCCCACAACCAGGGCAAGGCCAGCCCTAACGTTAGATACAATTGCTTTAGGTAGTGGATGATGGGGGCAATTGAGGGGTGTTGTGGTGTTGGAAGATGGGGCGTGTGTCACATGACCTGCCCTGCACACCCCTCCCTCCCCCCAGCTTGCCTGCTGCCCTCAAGTAGAGTGGGGGAAGGCATCATCCCATTTCGTGTCAAAGGAGGTCAGTCGTCAGTCCTTCTGTATATGGAATAGAGAAGGGACAATCAGTCTCTTGGGTTAGCACTGCACAACCATGGGATTTTCCAGGTATTTATTCATTTGTTAGATTTGAATACCGGCCAACTGGCAGATGCCCCCAGGGCAATTTGCAATGATAAAACAACAACAAAACAAAAATAGAACATAAAAGTATCAAAGTACGTAATACAGTATTAAACATTGAGAACATGAAACAATATTGGAAACATTAAGTAACCAGTAGGCAGGCAAATGTGTTCCATTTCAATAGTCATAACTCATGGGAATGCAGGATTTTTCTTTTAGAGGGATTTGCTTTGTTAAAAAAAAAAAAAGAAAAAGAAAAGAGAAAGCACATTTAGGCAGTGATGCTGAGGACGCTGCGAATACAAGGGTAGTTTCTCGTTTGATTCCATAAGGGGAATTCTATAAGGACATGCTGGATCATTTGGGTCTGGTGTGGAGCACCCTCTTGTGTTTGTGTGTCAGAGGCTGCCTTCCCTTTGGGGTAATCTCTCAGGGGATGCACCCTGGCAGTGGGTTGGGCCGAAGCCAGTGGTGTGTGTGGGCAGAGCCAAAAGTGACTGGTGCATATGCGCTCTCTCTCTCTCTCCCCCCCCTTTCTATTTCTCTCTCTTTCTTCCACCCCCTTTCTCCCTCTTCTTCTTGCCTAACTCATATCTGGACATGACTATGGTGAGCTCTGCTGTCATCTCCAGTAATTATCTAAGACTAGAGCTGTCACTGAAGTTTGTTTTTCTTCAGCCTTGGATATTACAAATTCTGGCAGCTTGTAATGCTCGCCTCAAATAGGAGATGAGAGTTACAACTCCCATAGCTGAGCCCCTGTCTCTAAGCCAGACAAGGTCCCTTCCCACCCACTCACTCTCCTCACTGCTGCTCTGCCAATGGCAATCTCTCTCTCCACTACATTTCTGAGTGGTCCTGAGAACTAGCTTGCATCTATAGCAGTGCTGTGTGTGTGTGTGTGGGGGGAGATTCTTTCCTATCTCATGCACCAGAGCCATAGTGGCAAAGTAAACAGGAAGGAGTAGGGGTGAATAATTTCAGGGGTGAAATCTTGACAGATTTTACCAGAACAGTCCTGGACGATTTCACTCCATTTCCTCCCACTGGTGTCAACTCGATGCAATAAGCAGAGATCTCTGATTTTGTTTTTGTTATGGCAGTGAGTGGCAATTTGTGCAAATGGGACTGTGGTTTTTTAAAATTTATTGTTAGGGTCCTATGATTTGCCCAAATGGGATTGTGTTCTTTTAAAATTATTTTTTGGCCCTTTATATTTGCAGAAATGGGATCGTGGTTTTCTAAAATATTATTTTTCTTTTTATTTGTGCAAATAGAATCATGTTCTCCCCTCCCCCAAATCCTTAAATCTGTGCAAATGGGGGTTGTAATTTTTTTAAAAAAATATTTCTTTAACAGTCCGCTATGTATTTCCACTGTAAATATCCTTTCAGTTTCATCCTGTCCAAAACACGACTACATTAAGCCCTGCAGAGCCTTATTCCATGCTTGTTGTCAATCAACTTTTCAGTTTCATCCACCACTTTGGCACTTCCTGAGTGCTGGTGGTGGGGGGAGGAGGACTTGGCTCTCACCCGCTTGCCAGAGGTCAGTTTAGGGTCTCCCCAGGAATAATGGAGGGTGATGTACTTTCCCCTCTCTCTTTCCCAGCAGGTGCTACTCTGCTAATGACTGAATTGAGCCTCAGTGTACACCATTTTGCACCAGTGTCCCATAAAAATGGTCAGTTGTGTAGTCTTCTAGACCCACTGGGTGACTTCTCCAGCCTAATTGATTTGGAGATACCCAGGACTCCTGATTGTCATGTCACTTCTTTCTCATCTCTTTCCCCCACACCACCTCTTCCCTCCCTTGTCGTTTTGGCTTATTATTATCCTTATCGCAAAAAGGCCTATTACTTGCTTTGATCTGCAAAAACCATCTAATCTCTGACAACACCTGGCATTTGACAGGACATAGAAACAACACATCAGCGGGAGGTTGTTGTTGTTGTTGTTGTTTAAGGTATTATTTTGAAGGTAAGAGTATAAATGCTCAGGACCTCTTCCTATAGATCAGCTTTATTTAGCTCCTTTTGCAGATGTTGTGTTGGACCTGTGAAACAAGAAATGTACATCAGAAATACTTTAATGGGTGATAGAAGAGATATAAAGAAACAGAGCTTTGAAGTTTTGTCCTGTGTCCCCAAGGATGAGCCTGCGGTACCTTTCACGGCTGATTAAACATTTTGGGGCTGAAAGCAGTGCTGCGGTGGAGGTGGACATAACTTTTTCGTTGTGAAAATATTCACATTTTCTATCATTTAATCTCCTGCAAAGGAATAGGCTACGTGCATTCATCCTATTAAACTGACATAATTAGGCCGAGTTTACTTAATACTGTCTGCTTCTGAAGCCAGTGCCGGACAGGCTATCGCTTCAGACATTTTGGACTTCAACTCCCATAAAACCCAGCCAACATAGATGATGTTTGGAACTACATAGAGGGAAGACACTTTTAGCAAGCCTCCCAGTCTGCACCTTGCAAGGACTTACTCATTGACTGGGTTCAGACAACAGGATAAGCCACACACATGGGTTGAGTGTGGGTTGTCGTTGAACGGTGGGTTGTTGTTGAAATGTGGGTTATCATGTTGTCTGAACCCAGCCGCTCTAACCAGGCTTGGCTTGTTAACCATGAACAACCCATGATGAAGAGAACCCATGGTTTGTTGTTGGGTTGTGAACTATGGGTTGTTGATCATCATTTGTTATCTCGGCTGGGTTCAGACACAACCCATGTTTCAACACCAACCCACGGTTCAACAACAACCCACACTCAACCCTTGAGTGTGGCTTATCCTGTTGTCTGAGCCCAGTCATTGCCTCCTCGAAAACTGTGTGGAGAGTAGGTTAGGGGTATGAGCAAGACAGGTTCTACCAAGCACCATCCTATCCCAAGTATCAGTCCAAATGTCTTTTCTTAAAGGTCAAAATTAAGAAAAGTAGAGAAAGAGTGGTTGCATTAAAAATAAAAAGATCTATATTGGGCAGCTAGTCCTTTATGCTTAGGGAAGGGCCACAGCTCAGTGATAGAGCACCTGCTTTGCATGCAGAAGGCCTCTAGTTCAATCCTTGACTCCTCCATGTAGGGCTGAGAAAGATGTCCTCGGCAAGCGAGCCACTACCCATCAGAGTAGAAAATACAGAGCTAGATGGACCAATGGTCCATCTGACTTGGTATAAGGCAGCTTCCTATGATGTTCCCTGAGATCCTGCCTTCAGTTCCAGTAATGTACATATGAGGTGAAGTGTCCTTCTGGAGGGCAAGGAAGGGTTCATCCACCAGCGGGACTGAAGCATTTTCCCAATCCCCAGCAAGAACAAGGACTTCCTGACTGTCCCACTACAGGTGTTAATTTACTTAGCAATGCTAAGATGGTTGTGTTATCCTCATTTACTGTTGGACATAGTCACTAGGCTTACTTTGCATATCTTTCAGCTTTATTTGAATTGTCACAGACTGTAGTTTTTGCCAGCTTAACCCCACGGTTTACAATCCCTCCTCTACATGCGTACACATACAGAGATGGGAAGTTAGATCATTTTAGATTCTGGACTTCATGGTCTTACTACCCCCACCCCCTTTCAATGGTAATCTGCAATTCTTCGCTTACTTCAAAATGTGGTAAGGAAGCCGGCAGCATTAGCAGGCCCTCCTGCTCCTTCTGCCAAGTGGGGCTCTGGACATCTGCCCCCATGCCCTGTCCTGATGGCACTGCTGTATATATACTTGCCAACTGAGGATCACACTTCATGCTCCTGATGAAAGGGACTCTAGTCCACAAAAGTTTATGCCACGGTAAATTTGTTAGCCTTTAAGGGTGCAATCCTATGTCCCTCTGACCTTGTCTGGAGGAACATAGGAAGAGGCATAGAAGCCAGGCACTGCGACCTCGGAAATCCTTTCTGAGGTGCAGTGCCTCAGAGAGCTCCCCCAGTTCTGGTACGGTTCTTTCTTGGGGGGGGGGCGTTCCTGGGGTGAGCAGGGGTGAGGCACCACTGTCTTATGGAAGAATCCAGGTGGCACCTCAGCCTCTCCTCCTCAGGAGGAGGGGAGAAACATTTAGACAGCTGAAATCAGCATTTTTGAGGGCGGAAGGAGTATGGAGAATATCCTATCCTCTGTGCTCCTCCCACCCTCAATTGGATGCCTGCAATCCTCCAGCTTGGGAGGGTTGTGGGCACCCTCATAGGATTGTGTTGCCCATTGCTACAAGACTCTGTTGCTTTTACAAAGTACACACATGTCCCTGTTTCCATGTGGAGGATATATGGTTGTCCTGAAGGACAACAGCAGGTGCATCTCTTCTGAACTTTTGGCCCTGTAACTCTTTCAGACTTTCTCATGAAGCTCCAGGTGACTTAAAGGAGAAGATGTTGCAAAAGCCAGAATAGATGAAACTGAGGATTCTCCATTGGCTTCTTCAACATGGCAGCTTCAACAGCAGTGAGAGTGGAGTAAATCTGCCACTTGGAAAAGATGCTTTGAAGAAGAGCCTTCCTGTCTTTTCCTTGGCCATGAGAAACACATACAAATATGCAAGTTGGGGAGGGAAAGAAAAATAATGAAATCTGATATATCAGTGAATGTCTCATTGGTGCTTGGTAAGAAATTTCTTCTGATGGTCCCGCATTCAGGGGTGGTTCTTGCTGTCCTTAAGGAGGCAATAGTGCGACCATTCCTAAAAAAAAACCCACTCTGGACCCAACAGTATTTGAGAACTATCACCCAGTTGCAAATACCCCTTTCTTAGGCAAGGTTCTTAAGAGGGTTGTGGTGAAGCAACTGCAGGCTTCTTGGAGGATACTGATTATCTAGACCCATTCCAGTCTGGGTTTCAACCTGGTTATGGGACTGAATCAGCCTTGGTTGCCCTGATGGATGACCTTTACCGAGTGAAGGATAGTGGGAGTGCGACCCCGTTAATTCTACTCGATCTCTCATCGGCTTTTGATACCATTAGCCATGGTATCCTCCTGGATGGACTCCATGGGTTGGGCATTGGAGGCACTGTGTTACAGTAGTTTCGGTCCTACCCACAGGGTCAATTTCAGAGATTAAGATTGGGTGACTATTCCTCAGACCCTTGGCAATTGCACTGTGGTGTCCCACAAGGGACTATCTTGTCCCCAATGTTGTTTAACATCTATATGAAGCTGCTGGGAGCTGTCATTTGGAGCCAAGTGCCATCAGTACGCCGATTACAAGCAGCCCTATATCCCTGTGACAACTGAATCAGGAGAGCCTGTGCAAGTCTTGGATCAGTGCCTGAACTCAGTGATGGGCTGCATGAGGGCCAATAAACTGAGGCTGAATCCTGGCAAGATGGAAGCCCTGTGGGTGAGTGGTTCCCGAGTTCAGGAGATAGGCTAATTGCCTGTTCTGGATGGAGTTGCACTCCCTTTGGAAGATCAGGTTCGTAGTCTGGGGGTACTCCTAGATCCATCATTGTCGCTGGAGTCCCAAGTGACTGCAGTGGCTTGGAGTGCCTTCTACCATTGGTAGGGATGTAACCGCTCGCCTCGAGCGGGCGTAGCGGGGCGAAATCGGCCCCACTCACGCCCGCCTGAGGCGAGCGGGCCTTACCGGGCCCTGGGCCTCCCTCGCTGAGCCACGCCGCGCCAGTCCCGTCGCGTCGCTTCCGGCTGACTGGAAGTGACGTGACAGGAACTTGCCCCGCGCTGCAGATTTTCTGTAGAAACCAGGGCAACAGGGCTTAAATAGCCCTGTTGCCCTGGTTTCTATGGAAAATCTGTAGCAGAGAACCAAGAGGCAGGGGACCGCCGCCACGGAGAAGTGAGGCGGGGCAGGGGACCCCTCCAGGACATCACTAAATTGGTTCTCCAGCTATGGCCTCTCCTGGACAGGGATAGCTTGGCCACACTGATACAGGCGCTAGTAACCTCAGGACTGGATTACTGCAATGTGCTCTATGTGGGGCTGCCCTTAAGGCTGCTCCGGAAGCTGGAGCTAGTGCAGAATGCAGCAGCTCAGCTATTTTGGGGAGCGGCCCCTTTTCAGCATGCAACTCCTTTGCTGAAGGAACTGCACTGGCTACCTATTCACTACCGGGTCAGGTTTAAGGCTCTGGTACTTGTGTACAAAGCCCGAAACAACTTGGGACCAGGTTACCTGAGGGAGCTCCTCCTTCGCATACCAACCTGCCTGGTTCCTGAGGTCATTAGATGGCATGCTCCTGGCGGTTCCTCATGGACCTTTGGCCCGATTGGAGTCCACCAAGAGAAGAGCCTTCAGTGTGGTGGCTCCATTTCTGTGGAACTCCCTGCCTCTGGAGGTCAGGCAGGCTCTGACATTGTGCTGCTTTCAGCACTTGCTGAAGACCTCCTTGTTCCGGCAGGAACTGCTCTTCAACCACCAGTGTAATTTTAGTTTGTTTTCAATGTATTGTTTTTGTTTCTTTTATCTGTTTTTTTTGGTCTTTTTATTGTTCACCTCTCCGGAATCTGCTTGATGTGGAGCGGTATACAAATACTGTTGATGATGATGATGATGATGATGATGATGATAATAATAATAATAATAATAATAATAATAATACAGAAATTTATTCACTGGCTCAAAACTCCTTGATTTTAAATATAAGATAATATAATACAAAAGCAAGCTGAGAGGGAACAAACTGAAATAGTATTTCTTCCTTTTTGTGCAATTAAGTGTCCACCCTTTTTGGAAGCTAGAGAGCATCTCTAAAATGCTATTTGCAGCACAACACACAATTCCCCCACCTGTTTTGAGCTGGGCACCCTGTTTCCGTCTGAAGTTCCTCCTCCTCCTCCTCCAAATATATGCCTCGCTTCCCACTGCAAAAAGTTGTCTTGAAGCAACTTACACACACACACACACACACACACACACACACACACATACCTCAGATACTCTGGTGCACATCCCTGCCAGGAGCATCATGCTGCTGTTTCGTCGTAGCATGGAGAAGTGCTGTGTGCATAGTGGGGTGTCACTGACAATTCCAACTTCTCCCTGCAGTCTGTCCCTCAGCCAAAGGAGAATCTGTACAGTTGAGAGGTTTCTAAACAATGTCTTACTGGGGAAGTCATGTGCCCTCTTTTACAGGGGACAGTCCTCCTCAGTTTGAAGGACAGGACTCTCCTGTCCAATTCTGGTTTAAAGATACAGAGCCACAAGAACTGTCACCCATCACCAGTGAACACCTGGGCAGCAGGGTGAGCCGTCAGGCATACAGGACACCTGGTCAGTCTTCTGCACTATGGTGAGATAGACGGTATTTGTATTTAAATAATAATAATAATAATAATAATAATAATAATAATAATAATAATAGTTGTATATCTACATGGGAAAATTTATGGAAATTGGTGTCCTTTTTTGGTGCCATTTTTGGTGCATTTCCTCTTTTTTTGGTGATTCATAAGTGGACACCCTGCAGAGAATCATAGACTCAGGGGGAGCTTTGCAGACCATCCAACCCAGGCCCCTGCAGGAAATCCTAACCTAAACCACTCCCAACAGGTAGCTATCCAGCCTCTGGTTGAAAAGGGATGTGTGAATCAGCAACACTCAAGCTCACCGAAGTTCTCCAGATTCCATCTTGAAGCTCATTCTGACTTGAGTGCATCTCAGATTATGAGATTTGTCCCCCCCCCCTTTTCCCATGAAAATCCGTGCTTATTTTCCTCTGTATTTCTTCCAAATGTACGCATCAGTTGTTGTGAGTATCTTTAACGTGTATACATTCTTCTCCCATTGATTAAAGTGTATCTGTGTGCGGTTTTTCAAAAGCACATTTTTTCCCCAGGCACATTTCTCAAATGTACGCATGCTGTTGAACACATTTTATTTGGTTCGCGAGTCACATTGCAAGCTTGGAAATGAATGGACTTTGACCACAGATTGTGTTCAAGCCTGTGTCCCATCTGGATGGAAGGTGCAAATTGGGTAGATCTGATGAAAAATGAACTGAAATGAATTTCTAATATATCCCTAAAAACTCAAGTGAGGGAGAGCCCACCACCCCTCTAGGTCAGAGTTTCAAGACAACCGGTTAGCATATGAAAAGTTGAGGCAAAAAGGCAAGGTTGGTAGTAGAAGAGTGGACTAGAGAAGATGGTTGAGAGGAGGGAAAGAAAGAAGAAGAGGAAAAAGAAAGAGGGAGAAAATAAGAAAACTGCTTGGGAAAGCTGAGAATAGGGGTGGGCGGCCTGTTGAGACCCAACCTGCCTCCAGCTCGGCAGCCACTGCCACTGGGCCCACCAAGATGGGCTGAAAGTGGATGCATGCCTCACCGCTCGTCGGACTTCCGGGTTCTCAGTGGGCCACTGTTTACGTATAGAATTCCGTAAGATACGCTAAATGCAGCTGCAATATGCGTAAGTTACGCAAATTGTGGCCGCTTTTGGCGTATCTTATGGCATTCTCTACGTAAACTGCGGCCCACCGGGAACCCGGAAGTCACTTCCCCGGCTCAACTTGGGAGAACACGCGTCGAGCTAGGGAAGAAGGTAAGCAGGACGGAGTTCAGGGGGTCGAGCCCAGCCAGTTCGCTGGATTTCCACCCCCGAACGAAATCCTCACACATCCTTAGCTGAGAACTCAGGAAGTAAGATATTGCTGGGGAAAACTTGGAAAATAGGGACACTTGCACTGGCTGCCGATATGCTTCTGAGCACGATTCAAGGTGCTGGTTTTGACCTATAAAGTCCTACATGGCTTTGGAACACAATACCTGATGGAACGCCTCTCCCAACCACAATCTACCCGTACACTACGTTCAACATCTGGGGCCTTCCTCCAACTGCCACCTCCACGTGAGGCTCGGAGGGCAGCGACAAGGGGGAGGGCCTTTTCTGTGGTAGCCCCCCAACTGTGGAACAAGCCCTGAGGCCCACCTGGCACCAACTCTACTATCTTTTTGCCTGGTTAAGACTGCCCTCTACATTGAGGCTTTTAATAATTAAATGGTATATATGGCAGGGTGGTAAATTGTTTTTAGCAGTTGTGTTTTATTTACTTGTTTTAGTGATCTTTTTAAAATTGGTTTTAATTTTTTATGTTTTTATTTTCATATTTTTAACTGTTTTTTATTGTGTGTTTTTTTTAAATTGATTGTTGTGCACCACCCAGAGACCTTCGGCTATTGGGTGGTATAGAAAATGAATGAATAAATGGATAAATAAATAAATCTAGCTAGGTTTAGCTGGATGCATTTCTCCTGATGATTTTCTTATCCTTTTTGCTCTTATGGTTTTGTTTGGTTTGTGTGTCAATAACACAGACACAAACTGTGCAAAATGCCATCATTTGTACAAATTTCCTCAGCAGTTAAAAAAAATAATGCACAAACCGTGGCCCGTCTCAGCGACGGAAGTTTGCAGAAAACCCCCTGACTCAGCCTATTTCTGATTATCGCGTCAGAAGCAAGCAGGAAGTCCGTTGAGCTCAAATGAGCCAGGCTTCCAACCTTTTTCCTAATAAGAATATTTTTTTCCAGCAAACCTTTAAAATTTTGTTGTTTAAACTCTGTGGTCTCTTTTCTTGCCAGATCACTCACTGCACACCTAAAAGCCAAACACCACATTACCTCAACGAATTTACCAGAAACCTAGAGGATTAAGGTTGTTTGGTGGACAGCTATTTATAGTTAATACAATATCAAATAAAACATACGGTATGCCACAGAGACACTGTCCTTGACCAGTAAGAAAATCTTCCCAGTACAGAAGACCATCATCAACATAGTCTCTCTTGGATGAATCTCCATGGACAGGGGTGAATATATATTACCCTGCTTTCTTAGAAAGTTATACAGCACTTTTCAAGTACTTGGAACTATTATCTGAATAAGCCTTACAATAGCATTGTGTGTTAGCCCACTATGATTATCCCTGTATTGCAGATAGGTTTCATAGATTCATAGATCATCGAGTTGGAAGGGGCCTACAAGGCCATCAAGTCCAACCCCCGTTCAATGCAGGAAAATAGAGGAGGGGTCTCCCATCCAAGTAATCACCTAAGTAAGCTAAGCAGGCCTGACCCTGCTTAGCTTTCCACACTCAGACAAGCTGAGCCAGCATGAGCCACAGGCCAAGTGGTGGAGGCTAAATGATATGCAGGGTTTGTTTTGGATTTTGTTTGGTCTGCATTTTGGTAGAGTAATCCTACCAGTAGGGTGGCATGGGGAAATCCGAAGCTGGAGCAAACACCTTATCCAAAGCCCTGCGAGGCTCATGTTGCCAGGGGAAAAGAGAGGGAGCAGTGGCATTTTTCTTTTCTCCCCACCTTGCTTTCCCCAGGGAACAATAGGATGTCTACCCAAATGAACTGATCTGATTGGTTCTTCCAGGAATGATATGCAGACTGGAACACAGTTATCCTTCTGTTTCTTTGCAGTTCTCCAAATTTTTCTCAAAAGACAGACCAAAATGTGTACAGAAACACCTATTTTATGTTTCCGCGCCTTCAACATGCATGTTTTAGGATACAATATGCACAAGTATGCATACTTTAGATTAAAATGCATATTTCATGGTGGGGGGAAGCCCTTTGGAAATAAGGAATGCTAATTTTCATGCTTTTCTTTTAAATGCAGAGTGAGGCATAAACAGGATGGAAAATGGACTCATGAATGAACACATGTGAAACTGACATGGACTGGAAATAGAGAGATCCATCCACCCCTAGTGATAAGTTCCCTAATTGAGGGACAGTTACGGCTAATGTTTCTTTAAAGGATCAGCATGATGATAGATCTTAATTGTCCAAATGCAGGTTGATGTGCAGAGCCAAAGGTGTGATCCTAAGCACATAGTTGAGAGTGAGCCTTATTAAATTCGTTGGGATGTACTTCTGAGCAAACACGCATAGGATTGCTCCATGAGTGATGGAAAGCAAACATACAGATGGAGCAGGGAGGAGAAGAAGATCAGATGCTGCTGGCACAGGAATGGAGGAAGGTTAAACTCGTATTGATCCACAACAGGAAAACATATTCTCATTGCTTTTCTCCCTGCTTTACAGATGATCCTGAATCAGATATACAGGAGACATTTCAAAGCCAGGCTTTGGAAAGATACAGCAGATAAACAGCTGTTTGCTGACACGGAAGGTGCCAAAGTGATTTTTGATGATAAAAGCTGAGCTGGAGGAATGGAGAATGCTGAACATGATAAAATGGGGAGGGAGGTGACGGGCAGAGCAGAATCCAAGGACAGGAGGTTCCATTAAGCTCTGCTGAAAGCAAGAGAGCACAAAAGAAGCATACGGAAATTAAAATTGCCCTGCTGGGCCAGCCCAATGATCCATCTAACTCAGCATTCTAACGTCTGTCCATGGCCAGGCAGATGCCCCAGGGAAGCTCACGCAAACAAGGCCTGATGGAATTTTTGAGTAATCGGGAGTACAATGTCTCCCGCTTTATAGAAGCTGTGCTCTTAGCTGTCATGTCTGCTGACAGACCCCGTCATGTCGGCATTTATTAGAATTCATTAAAAGGACACTCGTGAGAGGGTCTGTTGCACAAAGCAGAACCAGAATGCTACCGTCAGCACGGATGCTGTGTAAGCGCAGGACCGGCGTCAAGGGTAGGCATGTGGTCGGGCAGCTGCTAAAGGCCCAGACCCCAGCAGGGGGCCACTGACAAGAGGCCCCTGGAGTTGCTCCTCTTCTTCACCGTTGTGACCTGCTTTTCACCTGCCTCTTGCTCTGGCCCAGCTAATGGTGGAGGTGAGGAGAAAGAGGATGCCAATCAATGTGGCTACTTGCTCACTGACTCCCTGTCAAGTAAGCAACTGGTAGCAATGCTGAGAAAAAGAGGATGAGGAGCAAGAGCAGCTGGTAAGAATGATGGTGAGAAAGTAGATTTACTGACGGAGGGGTCCAGCTGAGGGTGTCTTGCCTCAGGGCCCTCAAAAAACTGGAGCCAGCACTACTGTCTGTAATTCCTCATTCCTCTGACCGCACCCCTCTCTCACGATCTGGCTGGTTTAAAACTGGTGGCCTTCCTATTTATTTATTTATTATATTTATACCCCGCCTTTTTTCCTGCGAGGAACCCAAGGCGGCTTACATAATCCTCCTCCTCCTCTCCATCTTATCCTCACAACAACCCTGTGAGGTAGGTCAGGCTGAGAATCAGTGACTGGCCCCAAGTCACCCAGTGAGTTTCATGGCCGAGCGGGGGCTAGAACCCGGATCTCCCGAATCCCAGTCCAACACTCTAACCACTATGCCACACTGGCTCTCCATGGATGGATTTTTACATGGTTTGGCATTGCTGGGGATTCAGGGGCTGAACGGCCCACGAGTTCCCGATAGAGCAGTCACAGAAGAGGCCTAAGCCATACGACTTCGGGCCAGTAGCCACACAGCCCCAGCATGCAATGTCCTAATGATCACTGTAGGGATGCAGGCGAGGCATCACAACAAGCCATCCGTGTGCGTAATGAGCCATGCCAAACCGTGGTTTGTGCTAAGCACAGTTCAGAATCTAAACCAGATTTCTAAATTACAGAGCTTAGAACCAGCATCAGCCTTGGGGGAGCGGCTGAAAATGGTCAGTCTCCTGGAATCTCCAGTTAAGGCTCCGGGAGCAGGTGATAGGAAAGACCTCTGCCGGAGACTTTGGAGAGACATGGCCAGTCATAGTTATCAGTTCTAGTTGTCCCCTTTACCCCTTCTTTGAGGTTGCTCAGCAATTCTGACCTCGGAGAAGAAGCCGGTGTGGTTCTTTCTGCACCAGCTGCAAGGGGAGGGGAGAGGGATCTGAGCACAGATCCCCAGTTCTAAGGTTGGGGCTCTGTCTCTGACCTCAGATCCGGGAATTCGAAGAATCCGATGACTCTCCAGATGCGAAGGGCCATAGGATCGCTCTGCCTGGGGGACTTTTGGGGGACCGCCCCAGACCTGTGCACTGTGGTCCATCCCTGTTGATGGGCATATGGCAGCTCCCTGTTTCCTAAAGAATGATTTGAGCTTCAGGTTTACAGCTACTCGTCTGCATTCATATTCCATTTGCTCAGTACTCCAGTCTCCGGTAGCAGCGTAAGAAGCTGCCTGATACCGACTCCGAGCCATGGACTCAGTCCATCTAGGCCGGTGCTGTCTACGATGACTGACAGGGCTCTCAAGAGTTTCAGGCAGCTGTTTTTCCTGCCCTACCTGGAGATGCCTGGCTTTGAACCTGGGATTTCTTTTTAATGCAAAGCATGTACTCTACCACTGAACTATGGAGCGGTGGTCTCCAAAGACGACTCAATGACAGTAACTCTTGTTTGTCAATTCAGATGCCTACGCACAGTGAGCACGGCCTATGGTTTGCAAACCCACTGCCAAGGAATCGGAGTCTGCTTTGCCTGCCAGCAGGCCGGGGACACGGTGGAGAAGGCAGAATGATGTCTTGGCTGCCAACTCAGCTGCTGCCGGCCGCTTCCAGTGAAAACAACAAAAAAAAGACAACTTTATGGGGGGGGGGGGGAGAGAAGCATTGTGCTACTGCCAATGCTGAGCCCCACCCCTGAGAAACTGTCGGAGAACTTCTCCTCCCCCTGGAAAAACTTCTGTGACCCCCCCGTCCCAATTTCTCTGCCCACAAACTGGGTAGAGAATTTCAAGAGGCTATTTTGCACAGAGTTCTAGTCCTTGATCCATCTGCGTAGATGGGGAGTATAAAGCAGAGCCAATGTAGGCAGAACATGACACAACATGATGTGAGACACGTCATTGCAGGCTTCTCCCCTGCCACATTATTTTTTTGTTACCACTTTAATCATACCCTCGAACATTTCACAGATGAAAATAGGCACTTGCTTTATGACATCTTTATTCTCATACCAAGTAACAGTGCCTGACATCCACCCAAGACTATTATATCCGTTGCTGAATACTCTGTTCTGTCTGCTGTACACACTTGTTCTACACTAGGCTGTCCTTCACTGTTCTAAAAGCCCAAGACTGTGTTTTTGTTCTTTTTATTAAAATATAGAAGTCAGAATGGACATAATCAGTCTACTTTTGGCCCCTGTGTCAGTTTCACGCCTATTGAATCATAACTCTGTTCTGTTTTGAACACACACTGCACACACAAATGTGCATTTGTTTCCATGTGCAACTTTCCCTGATATATACATTCTGTACACATATAGACATTTTATATGCAACGTTTCCAAATATGTGCATTTTAATGCAATTTTTGAGCCAAGAATGCATCACAAAATTCAGAGAAGTGCACAATCTGAAGGTTAATTGTGTTCCAATCCATATATTAGTCTGTGAAGTACAAATTAGGATGGTTCAGTTAAAAATGCAGACCAAACTAAATTCTCTCCCATCCCTACGATAGGAAGCTGCATTGGTCCACTGAACCCACTGGTGTCTATGCTGACTGACAGTGGCGCTCCAGGGTTTCAGACATGAGTCTTTCCCAGTCCTAGAGATGCTGGGGGTTGAACCTGGGATGCAGGTGCTCGGCCACTGGACTATAGCCATCCCCCCTTATCAAAGACTGTCCACTTCGGCTCACTTCATATAGCTATTTTCAGCTTCTCATAGCTTGGAGTAATCCTCAACAGGGGAAGCTTTTTAGGCCAAGGAGAGCTTCCAATATGGTATGTGGTGCATACTTACTTCTAATACTCAAGTGCCTGAAATGGCCATCTGGATTTTCCAGTTTCAGTCCATCTTTGTGGCAGAGTACATGCTCTGAAATCTCAAAGGTCACGGAATGATATGAGTTTTTTTAAATGTCCACGATAGAGTTTCTGGCCCAACAGTTGTATGAGACCATCACTTCCACGTGTGATCACTTTGGGTGCTTCATGGTGGTGCCATACTTTACCTATATGGACTTGGTCACAGGGGCGTGCATTTGTTTATTCCAATTTCCAAAAGGGGAAAAAATGCACAGAGAAGCCCCACTTGTATTTCATTAAGGTTTAATAAATACGAATGAAAATGAATCCAAATTCGATAATTAAGACCCTTAGGACAACAGGGTAATTAAGAACATAAGAAAGGCCATGCTGGATTAGACCAAATTAAGAAAGCTAGTCCTATCTGTCTAGCTTTCTGTTCCCACAGTGGCCAACCAGATGCCTCATTGGAAAGTCCATGAGCACAGTATTACCTTCCCACTCATGTTCCCCAGCAACTGGTATTGGGAGGCATAAAGCCTCCAATACAAGAAGAAATATATAGCCATCATGACTAGGAGACATTGATAACCTTATCCTCCTCATCCTTGGTGTGTGTGTGTGTGTGTGTGTGTGTGTGTGTGTGGATTTCCCCCTCACACCTCTAGCCATTTTCTTGCATGTGCTCTTCCCCCACTAGGATCCATGGGATGGAGCCCACAGTCAGAAGTGAGGAACTGAAACCAGGAGACAGGATTAAGGAGTACACCAGGATTCCAGACCAAAAAACAACAAAAGAATACAGGAGCACACCAGAGCTCAGGAAGACTTTCTTGCTTTAAGAAGGCTTGAATGGGACAGGAAGCCCTTTCATACTTCTTCCTGTCCAGGAAGATCCAATTACCAGCCTTGGTGGGTGGGGATCAGTCCAGGGGTGAGGATACTAAACTGCCTAGGTGGATACTGCAACACACATTTCAGGAGCTCACCACTGACACAGAAGCTACGCACAGATCCCAAGGTTCCCAGTTTGAACCCTAGCAGCTCCTGACAGAGAGCGAAGCAGAGGTCAAAGAGAGTCCAGGTGAGCCGGCTGATGGAAACCACATGAATACATAATTCACAGTGCAATGGTGATTCAGAAGCAAGTCCCATTGAGTTCAATGGGGGTTGCTTCCAAGTAATTATACACAGGATTGAAGCTTTATCAAACCAAAGAGGAAACAACGAAGGAATGTGGAGTGAGGCTGGATGGAAGCGAACAAAGGTGAGAACAGGTGTGGGTTTTTTTCCATAGAATTTTCCTCTACATGCACACAAATTGCCATTTCTGGGGTGGGGTGGATCTTCCAGGCTTATATTAAATCACAGAAAGAAGTTTGTGGACTAAAGATGCAAAATAAGCACAAAAAACAACCAGATCAACAACTAAGCAGACCAGTTCACCCTTCTAGTTGTCTCTCAATCTTGAGCAATTGCATGCGAATGTGAAAGATAGGAAGCTTAATAGATTGTGACTGAAGAGGTGCTTTCACTCAGAAAACATTTTGGAGCCATGACATAGATACAAGAACAGAAAAATAGAGCTATTTTGGAATTGGCAAACTAGGCAGCTACCTGTTTTGCTCTTTCCCAGGAGGGGGGGAAACTTTATCGTTAAAGAAGATGCCTCTTCCCCTCCCATTCAGGACCACAGCTGCCTTTTTTTTGCTTCATGGGCCTTCCACCTTTCCAGGTGGAACTTCAACAAACTTAATCTTAATCCCATATACTAATAACAAGCTCATTCTTTGAGTGTAGATGTAGCCCAAATGGCAGCACCTGTAATCTCCCCCACCCCCAGAGGGATCCACATTGGAGGATGATCTGCAACTCCCCGGGCTGAAAGAGAGGAGCAGACTGTTTCCAGAAACACCAGGGTTGACCAAGGGGATCCTATGCCCTTGTAGACCTGTTTTCTAAGTATGTAGAAGGCCTCCCCTTCAGATTCAGAGTTGGAAGCCGATTCCCTTCTCAGTTCTAGGGGACACAGGCAACTGCTGGTGCAGACTCAGCTGGGTGTAGGGATGTGTGAACAGAGAGAAGAAAGAAGGCTGCTTCGCTGGTGATTTTCGGGCAACTTTCGGTCCACCGTCCACCGATTTGTGGACTCCGAATTTGCGCGAATGCATTTGCACGTATTTGCGCAAATTCGTGCTTCTGAAAATACGCAAATTGGCCAAAAATGTGTAAATCCCCCCCATACTGCATTTTTTCACACTTTACTGTATGGTTGGGGGGGATTTGTGTATTATTGATCGGTGTTGTTGTTTTTTGCATATTTCTCTGCAGCTACATTTGTGCAAAAATATGCACAATAAAAAAACAGTCCTCAAGCTCTGTGCAAACTGGGAAAGCCAGTCTACCGCAGAATCCGGAGGGCAGGCCAGACTCAGAAATCTGGACTCATTTGAATCCATTGTGAATTTCCTTGACATCCCTAGCTGGCGGCTAGGCAAAGAAGTGCCCATCTAAGAATCAGAAGTCCTCATGAATGTGTGAGGTGTGAGGGCCACACCTCACCTTTGGGAAAATGCCCAAGCTTGAATTGACCCATTCACTGGCGCCACAACCTCGGCGCGCTGTACCACCAATACAGATGTGCGATGCGATTCAGCAAAACCTGAGCTTATCAAGGCTCCCTGAATTCCATGTGGAAGCTCGTTCTGACTTGTGTGTATATCAGATTTACACAAAGATTGTGCATATTTTTGTGCACATTTCCCCAAAAGTATACATCAATTGTGCACACTTTTTAAAAATGTATGCTTTTTTCTCTCATTGACTAAAGCATGTTTGTGCATATTTTTTTTCATGCACATTTTTTTTGGAAATGTGCACATTTTTTCAAATGCATTCTTTTTGTCCCATGAATAGCACTTCAACCTCGGACATGTGTAGACTTCAATCGCAGATCACGTTTGGGTCCATGTTTGGTTCCAGGAGGTGGAAATTGGGCAAATCCTGGTCCAAACAACTATCTGAAGTGAACTTTGCAGGCAACCCTAATCACCATACAGCCTGAAACATTCAGTCAGCACCAAAGACTAGGTGTGTCGCCGCTTGAAGCGGGAAATTATTCAGTGACAAGAGGGAGGTATTAGCAGGCCCAGGCAAGCCAAAGGTTTGCAGAAGTAGAGAAAAAACCCTTTAGAGAAGAAAGAAAGAAAGAAAGAAAGAAGAAAACAAGGTGGAAACCCCCAAACCAGCTTACTTAGAAGCAACCGAGGCCCAAGAACTTGTCACCCTTTATATATAGGGGTGAGCTGTGACCAATCATGCAGTGGAGGTTGGTGGCTCCACTGTAAGTGGGGCTGTGTATCCACTCCGGATTTCACTCCGAACTTTGAAGGAGCCATCTATGGTGCTGAACCTAAATAGGAACGGAGTGGATACACAGCCCTGCTGACATTAGAGCCACTGTAGTCATGTAGAGGGGGCAGAGCAAGATAAGGCTGTGGTGACAGTTGGGCCTGTCTCAGCCAGCATATAGATGACATAAAGTAGGTCTCAGGTCCAAAATGCAGCCATGGGCACTTTGCTGGGCCATAAACAGGAGGAACGGGAAGCCAGGAACCATGGGAGTGGCCAGCAGTCAGGACTAAAGAGAAAGTTGGGACCAGCGGGAAAATCGGGAGTCAGGACTGAAGGATAATCAAAGGCTACAGGAACAAACCAGAGCTCAGGAAAACCTTGTTGGTCTAATGAGGCTCAATTGGCACAGGAAGTTCTGTTATACACCTTCCTGTCCAGCAGGATACAATGGCTAGTTTGCATGGGTGGGGTCAGTGAGAAGCAGCCATCTTCACTTCCACACAAGGATGGTCCAGGTCCACACAAAACCAACAGCTCCTGACATTGGCACTTGTAGAAATTAGTTTACATCATATGAAATGCATGTGCCAAGAAAGTCATACTGAGCTGGGCACAAATGCAATACAGATTGAAACTTGTCTGAACCTGGTTAAGTCCATGGCTTCCCCCAGAGTTAGTTTTGGGAGAGCACCCTCCCTCCTTCTGGAATCACAGTTCTCAAGGCTTCACGAGGCTTGGGAACAATGAGAGATCAATGTGGAAGTGGTTGAGAAACCAGTCATGTTACATAAGAGGACCATATACTTCCCTAACATGTTAAGGCCTGCCTGTGGCTCATGCTGGCTCAGCTTGTCTGAGTGTGGAAAGCTAAGCAGGGTCAGGCCTGGTCATTACTTGGATGGGAGACCCCCTCCTCTAGTTTTCTGCATTGAGCAGGGGGTTGGACTTGATGGCCTTGTAGAGTTGTAGGCCCCTTCCAACTCTATGATCCTATGCACATTTTGTATGCATTTTCCCTGCTATACACATTTTAATGCAATTTTGCCTAATAATTAATAATTAATTAATAATTAATTAATAATAATTATTATTGATTGTCTAATAATTAATAATTTTGCCTAATAATTTTTGTGTGCAGTATTCCAGTTGAAAATGGCAACACAAAATTCAGAGGAGTCATCATCAGTCTGAACGATAACTGTGTTCTGATCCGTGAATTGGTCTGGGAAGCGTGTGAATTAGGTTGGTTCACTTAAAAATGCAGAGCAAACGAAACCAAACCAGTGGAACAGCTAGGTAATTTAGGGAGCGATCCTATGCATGTTTAGACAAGAAAAAGGCCTACAGCTCCCAGCATGCCCCAGCCAGCCATGCTGGCTGGGGCATGCTGGGTGGTGTAGGCCATTTTCCTGTCTAAACATGCATAGGATTGTGCCTTTACTTTAGAGACACTGAATTTGATGCCATTATGCCCCTTTAGACGGCGTGTGTATTACTGCAGTGGTGAAGCACAAAAAACCCCTCACATTTTTCTTCTCCCCCCTCCACCTGCCATTCCACGCTTTACAACTGCTGCTACATTCCTGATGTGTTCGAGCAGATTAAAACATCGACAGCACCCTGTTTGCCAATGCCAATCCTGATAAAATGGAATACTCTGAGCAGGTGCAGTTTTGCTCACTTAAATCCTAGCACCATCCAGGCTACAGGACCAAAATGGAGTCTGCTTCTGCTACTCATGCATGCCTTCATCGCCTGCTGCTCTCCGCGTGGCCATTCGGGTACTCCCCTGGGCTGGGCTGCACCACTGACAAATAGGCATTCCTTTGCGGTGTTTTACATTGCCGACTTGTAAAGTGGGGAGGGATGGTGTCCCCTTTTACAAAGCACTCTGAGCTTTCGGAAGGCACCAATATAACTCTTAATATAATATTGTTGTGCAACTTCGGGAAAGTGCTTTGAGATGCCTGGGGGTGATAAGGGAGACATTGTCCAGAGATAAATTCACAAAGAACTGTGTGTGTGTGTGTGTGTGTGTGTGTGTGTGTGTGTGAGAGAGAGAGAGAGAGAGAGAGAGAGAGAGAGAGAGCATGTGAGTATGTGTCTAGGGAGAGGCGGGTGTGTGTGCTTGCCTGAGACATTTATGTTACATATCATCTGATCTCAGGACTTTGCACAACAAACAAATTGTCTGGACCATACAAAGAAGGTAGAATAGAAATGCTGACATACATTTTCAGGGGTGGTGGGGGTGGAGGTGATTCATTCAGGATGGAAGATGCATGCAAGCATGGTGCTCAAAATCACTCCTCAACACAGTATGATACGTTGCTTCCCTGGCATCAGGCGGTGCTTAATTTCTATAAAGAGAAATACTGTGGGTGGAGCCAGTCATCCAGAATATACCTGAGGATGGATGCGAGGGAAAGGCGCTCTGCTCTGCACATGCTCTACGATACTGTTTTCCTTATTGCACCTCACATTATTTAACAATGAGCCCTGGTAATCCTGCCTCTGATGAGGACTCTTTATAAGCTTATTTCATATCCCCCAACTGTACCTATCCAATAAGTAAGGGTGCAGTCCAGTGGGGATGCCTGAAAGTCTCCAAATACAGAGGATAATGGGCATCCCATCATGCAGAGCAGGGGGAGTGGTGGAGGTGGTCTCTGCCTCCCCGCTTCTCCCGCCCTGCAAGTCAGAGAGATGGCCAATTTTGGCAATCTAGCTGTGGTGCTTTGGATGGGGAGGGAAGGAGGCTGGTAGAGCCCCTGCTTTGCATATAGAAGGCCCCAGGTTCTCGGCCTTTTGGCTAAGATCAAGTGTAGAAGGCCCCAGGTTCGATCCCCAGCTTCTCCAGGTAGGGCTGGGAAAGGCTCCAGCCTGGAATCCAGTAAAAATGCCCTTAGGCAGTGTGTAGACCAGCTCTCCCCAAACTGGTGCCCTCCAGATGTTTTGGACTACAACTTCCAGTGTTCCTGACCATTAGCCATGTTGGCTGGGGCTGATAGGAGCTGAGGTCCAAAACATTTTGAGGGTGCCGGGTTGGGGAAGGCTGGGGTAGATAATATTGACCTACAAGGACCAGTAATCTGACTCGGTGTAAGGCAGCTTCCTATGTTCCTATTTAATTTAGCCCTTTACTGAGAACCATGAGGACTACAGTAGAAGGTCCTAGGTTCAATCCCTGACATCTCCAGGGCTGGGAGGGACTGCTGTCTGAAACTCCTGGAGGGCCACAGCCAGTTAGTGTAAACACATACTAAGCTAGATAGACCAATAGTCTGACTCAGGAGCTTCTCGCATTGCCCGAGCTCATGCACACGGACAACATGTGTGACCTTGTGCACATGCGATGTCATACATGGAGGGGGTAGGTCTCCAGTATATGTAGGGAATTGCTCTTTTGCTGAAGATGCAATCTGATCCTGGGGAGATTGATTTCATGCAGACAGCTTGCCGAGCGCTGAAATCCAGTTTCGCTTTCGCAGAAGTCCTTGTGCAAATGAGTTCTTGCTCCGCCTGCATGAGCAGGAGCCAACCTTAAGGCAAGACAACACTACCCCATGCTAGTTCAGAAAGGGTTCAGCCCGCCTGCTTGCGTTGCTGGGTCGGATCTTTTATCATCCTTAAACTCTCCAGACGGTATCTTCAGAACTTAATTTGATTTTGATTGATTTCTCAAAACTTGAAACACTTCTAAACTAATTTTCAGTATATTACTCTTGTCAACTCTTAAAGATTTTGTCAGGAGGAATTTGCTGAACAGACACAGCAATTTCACTTCTCCTTTTGGCATGTCGCCCCCTGAAAGAGGAATAGCTGATGGAAGGAGGGGGGGAGTGGTTATTATAGCAGCCATTATTAGAATATACACTGCAATCATTTGTCTGTTATTTATGGGGCATTTAGAGCTATTTCTTAGGCGAAATGCAGGCCAGGCAGCTAGTGTCGTCTTCCATTGCCCATGAAGCCACACCTGAAGCAAGGGGCAGGGTGACACAGAGTTGGGCAGCAGCTGAAGTAGTTCTGGAGTAGAACAGGTTCAGAACCCCAGACAGAGCTGGAGGCGCTCACCCAGTGACACGTGGGCTCAAAATCAGCACCACGGAGAGTAATCCTGCAGCTAAGTAAGACAAGTTACCCCAGCACTGGCTTAGAGCATCTGGCAGGGTTTTACAGCCAGCCCAAGAGAGTCCTTCTGGGAGATCCACTTGCTGAAGTGCTGCCTCTGTGTGTGTGTTTTAAAGAGCCAGTGCTCTTTCCCACGGTCACTGTCTCCATCTGGGAGGTGAAGGTCTGGGGAGGCAGGATCTGGTTGGGGAATGCTCCTAAAGGCCTCTCTGCTCACTGGAAGAGTGCAAAGTCCCCTCCTCATAGTCAGAGGGCAGTGATACCTGCTGGGGATCAAGTGGGCAGGGTGCAGGATCCACGGTGGAGGGCCCCACTTGTGAAGGTCCAGGAAGAGGTTCTGACCCATCCTCGGAGTCACTGCCACCGGAAACCTCCGTCTCAGACCAGGGTCCTGCTACGTGACAACTGGCTTGGACCTCTCACTGGGAGAAAATAAGATATATATATATATTTACAGGATACAATAAATTCAGTCTCAGTGTTTCTATATCAGCCAGAAAAGGAGGTCACAGATCTTCACTTTCAACAGTCAAATCAATAGTTTAATTAGTACAGAATCCCCGAATCTAACTGTTTTCAGTTTGGGAATGAACACACACACACACACACACACACACACGCACACACACAGATGCTGCTGAGTCCATCAGAAGGAGAGGAAGCAATAGTCCTTCCATTGTGCCCATGACCTGCTGAACTTTGCAGCTAAGAATCTAGAGCCTGAATTTGCTTTTTTCGTCCTCCCTACCAAACCCTTTTCCTTTTGTGTCATGTTTTTAGATTGTAAGCCTGCGGGCAGGGGCTGTCTTAAGAAATATCTTTGTAAGCCACCTTGGGAGCCCTTTTGGCTAAAGGGCAGGATACAAATGCAATGAATGAATGAATGAATGAATGAATGAATAAATAAATAAATAAATAAATAAATACATAAATAAGAAGCACAGTGGAACAATACATACTCCCAGATGTATGGAGTATGCCTGCAGTGAAGGAAAGGCACTTTGCACAGTCTCAGAGACACTCCTCTTAACTTTGCTTCACATCTCCCATAGCTGAGCTTTGGTGTCTAAAGCATCTATCTAAGGCAGATAGAGCCAAACCTCATATTAAATGATGATGATGATGATGATGATGATGATGATGATGATGATGATGATGATGATGATCACTGGACACAACCCTGGAGACTGGATGGTTGCCTTTCAGATTCCACACAGACTACTGAACATTTGAATGTAACCCCCATGATAAAGAAAAAAAAGGAACCTTTCTGTTTGTGGAGCACTAGAATGGCAAGCAGAGGGGTTCTAGCTGTCCCTCCTCCCTGACATGCTCTGTTTCCATATGCAGGGAGTTGTTGACATAGTAGAGTATTCAGAGTTGTGCTTTTCTCCACCCCCATGTGCATTCTGAAATGATAAAGCCCTAGGATATTCCAGAATTAGAAAACATCATTACCCAAATATGAAATCCCATAATAATTCAGAAATAAGTAATTCAAATGGGATATTTTGGACCTGAATTGACATTTACATGCATCACACATCAAGGAGGACAAAAGTTTCCTTAACTATTCCTCCTCCTCCTCCTTCTCCTCCTCCTCCTCCTCTTGTTTTAAGATTAGCAATCTGAGCTTGGAAATCCAAATTTGTGAAGGATACAAAACTGAAAATTGTCACTCAAGCTTGCATTATGAATTTGAATTTGATGAGTAAGTATGCCAAATTAAAATGATCATGAAAAGAACGTCAGCTTGATTCATATGAGACACTCAGTTGTATCGCTGCTTAAAAGGAACGCACAGAAAGCCGAAGCCCCAAACATCCATTCTGCAAGGTATATGCTACTAAGGCTGAACCAGAGGGCCACGTGCTCCCTGCGATAGAAAAGTTGCTAACATTTGTAATTACCTGGTTCAGAAGCTAAGAATTTGCCTGGCTCATGACGCTGTTATATTATGAATTGAGCACCATTTCCCCGGTAAAGAATTGAAAAGGACTTTCTGCACATGGATGATTAGTGTTCTTCTGGATGATCAAGTTCCTTTGCAGGTGCATGCACACAAAAAATATTTGGTATCAATTTAAGCATGCAGTCGGTTATCCCAGCTAACAGCAAATAAGCAGTCAATCAGTTCTCACAATCATTTCTTTCTGTTCCCCATCCAGATCTTAACTCTCTCTCATTCTTTGGTGTATTGTTTTGGGAGATGGGCAGGGACGTTAAATGGTAAAATTTCTGGGATCCATATGAGAAGCGGCATGGATCTGACACTAGGGATAGCGGGGAAAATTGATTCACATTTTAATGAGAACTGACCTAATTTTGCACTTTCAAACCTGTACACAAACCGAAACTCAGTTATCCTTTGGAATTCACACTTCTCTGAGATTTGCAGTGGAATTCTCCAATCAAAATAATATATGTTACATAAGAACATAGGAGGAGATATGCTGGATCAGACCAAGGGTCCATCTATTCCAGCATTCTGTTCACACAGTGGCCACGGGAAACCCACAAGCAGGACATGAGTGCAGCAGCACCCTCCCACCCATGTTCCCCAGCAACTGGTGTACATAGGCATTCTGCCTCTGATCCTGGAGGAAGCATATAGCCAAACAGGAATAGTAGCCATTGATAGCCTTCTCCTCCATTAATTTGTCCAACCCCTTTTAAGGCCCTCCAAATACATTCAAAATACGTTATTTTGAAAATAGCATTAACATGCATTATATTAAGAAAGTTGCCTGCAGCAAAAAAAATGTGTATATATTAGGCCAAAATGCTTACAGAAATGCATGTATTAGGAGAAATGCACAGACGATGTATACAGATCCTCAAAGTTCGGGATGAACTGAATTTAAGATTGGAGAAATGAGAAAGTGAGAGAAGCCAACTTTGATATATTCATCCATCCTTAGCCCCCATCCTCAGCGTGCACACAATCCAGCACCAATGTTACAAGCTGGAAGAAAACACTTGGGGGGGGGGGGAAGCAAAGCTTCCTCCCTGAAAGAATTCTTTGAGAAAGATTGTAAATATTGAACTGAGTTTGCCCATCACTCTTCCGCACCTATCTTCCTCCCTTATTCCTGTATATACATGTTCTGACATGTGGCATTGGGAAACCC
The DNA here is from genome assembly GCA_021292165.1 of Shinisaurus crocodilurus. Taxonomy (NCBI): domain Eukaryota; kingdom Metazoa; phylum Chordata; class Lepidosauria; order Squamata; family Shinisauridae; genus Shinisaurus; species Shinisaurus crocodilurus. The sequence goes on from JAHFWL010001419.1 coordinate 29,714, forward strand.
CCCCAAAAAACCTGTGCAGGCTGCTGACTCCAATTTCAATGGGGCTTCTATTCCATCGCAGGTTTTATTTGGAGCATTATTAGGAGCTATCCATGGTGCTCCATGGTGATGAACCTATTTCGGGGGGGGTGGAGTTCAGCACCTTTGCATAGCTCCTATAAAGCGCCAAATGAAACCTGCAATGAAATAGGAGCCCCACCACAAATAAGAGTTGCCAGCCGGCCCTGCCAAGCTGGTGATCATGTCTGTTAGTAGTGGGCGAGGCGGCAAAAAATAAATATTTACACCACTGAACACAAAAGGGCAGGTTTCCATTTCAAGTTATGTTTCCGTTTGTGTCGATATACCTGGCCAATTCCTATGGTTTCTGTGTATTTCAGTGTATTGTCTCCTTGGCAGCCATCTTATCTTGCTGCTGATATCCTCGTGGACTTCTTTTTTCCCCCCTCAAGGCAGCTGGTGGCTCTCAGTTCAGAGGTCTGCCTGGCTGGGAGGAGCCTGCCTCCTCTCTCTGGCTCCTCAGAGATGGTGACATTAAAAGTCCATCACCACAGTGGCGAGACAGGAATAACATTAGGGTTATAAAACGCATTTCCCTCACAGATAAAAATGAGCAATGGAGGGAACAGCAGCACTGCGCTGGGCCTTTGCGCGATTGTTGCCGCTACCGAGATGGCAGCCGCGGCGGTGAGGAGAGCTTGCCTTGATGGAGTGCTTAATGAAGGCAACCTTTTGGTGATGTTTCTTTGCCCGAGACATCTTCGTTTATCCATTGCCAGCTATTACCTTTCTTTATTTATCTCTCCCCCCCCCCATTCTCCTGTTGCACACTTTCCTAGGGGAGTCAGTTAGCTTAAAAACCTTTCCTTGCTAGGGTTTGATTTAATACTGGGTCGTCTGGGAGAGGGATATCTATCTATATCTATCTATATCTATATATATTAAGTCTTACAGTTGTTAGGCCTTGGGCTGCTTAGAAGAGACAGTTTATATCTTAGCAATAGCTGCAGACTTTCCTCGGTCCTCAGCCTAAAGGAGAGGCATTTCAGATGCAAACTAATGCTGAGCTAAAGTATTCTGTTCAGGCCTTTCTCCTCCATTTCACAGGGTGCGGCAATCTACAGGGACTTGGTGAATTCTGTTTTTCCTTTTTGGTTTGTGTGATGAGGTTCAAATTTAAGAAGGAATGTTGCAACGCTCTATCTGTCTGTCTGTCTCTCTCTCTCTCTCTCTCTCCTCTGAAAGATCAGGTTCATAGTCTGGGGGTACTCCTAGATAGATCCATTGCTGTCGCTGGAGTCCCAAGTGACTGTGGCAGCTCGGAGTGCCTTTTACCATCTTCAATTGGTTCATCAACTCTGGCTTCTCCGGGACAGGGATAGCTTAGCCACAGTGATACAGGTGGCAACCTCAAGACTGGATTACTGCAATGTGCCCTATTGGGGCTGCCCTTAAGGCTGCTCTGGAAGCTGGAGTTAGTGCAGGATGCAGCAGCTCGGCTGTTGTTGGGAGCTGTCTTTTTCAGCATGCTACTCCTTTGGTTGCTGAAAGAACTGCATTGGCTGATTTGCTACTAGCCCAGGTTAAGGTTCTGGTAATAGTGTACAAAGCCCTAAACACCTTGGGACCAGGATTCCTGAGAGAGCACCGTCTCTACCTGGTCACTGAGGACATCAGAGGACATTCTCCTGGTGGTTCCACATGGACCTATTGCCCAATTGGAGTCCACCAGGAGAAGAGCCTTCAGGGTGGTGGCTCCACTTCTCTGGAACTCCCTGCCTCTGGAGGTCAGGCAGGCTCTGACACTGTTGTTTTTGGCACCTTCTGAAGACAGCTTTGTTCTGGGAAGCCTTCCTTGCTGACCAGCCACAGTTTTAATGTTATTCTGTTTTTAATGCATTGTTTTTATTCTTTTTATCTGTTTTATCTTTTGATTGTTCACCACTCTGGAATCTGTCTAGATATGTAATGGTATACAAATGTTGTAAATAAGTAAATAAAATATCTGTCCATAATCAATTACCATATCTATCTATCTATCTATCTATCTATCTATCTATCACATAATTTTCTTTGCTTAAAACCCATTTAACTATCTATTTAGAGTGAGGATTTATAAAGACACATTTTCTTCTACTCATAAATGAGATTACCATCACCCCAAAATCCCCAGCACTTTACTAAAAATAGAAGACTCAGAAGGCTTACCCCCACTCCTTCTATATTTAAGACAAGATGTATATTTAATGATGAAAACATTTTTCCCCAAATGGTGACAGACGTTACAGACTGCATATCACAATGTGAAATCAAATTCCTCCTATCTAAAGGACTGACATTCTGCCCAACACAGCATGAATGAAGAGGGTAGGGCAGTGAGCAGAATATTTTTTATGATGACAGCAAAGACATCCAGGGGTGCCAACAGGGCAGGACTTTGGGGGGGCAAAGTCCAGGGCCCCACCCAGCAGAATGAGCAGGAGGGCCCCAAACACAACAACCCTGCATGACCACATTTTGAAGGAAGTGAAGTAATGCACATTTACGATCTAAAGAGGGGATACCCCAGGAAACTATGTAAGGTCAGAGTCTTCTAAAATTACTTCAGAGAGCGATCCTGTGGCCCCTGGACAGCATCTAGGGGGGCCAAAGGATAATTTTATTTTATTTATTTATTTATTATATTTATACCCCGCGTTTTTTCCTGCAAGGAACCCAAGGCGGCTTACATAATCCTCCTCCTCCTCTCCATTTTTATCCTCACAACAACCCTGTGAGGTAGGTTAGGCTGAGAGTCAGTGACTGGCCCAAAGTCACCCAGTGAGTTTCATGGCCGAGCGGGGACTAGAACCCGGATCTCCCGAGTCCCAGTCCAACACTCTCACCACTACGCCACCACTGCTTGGTGGTTTCCCACCTTTTGTGTATTTCCCCCCCTCCTTCTAAATGGTTGAAATGGTTGAAATACATCTCCTAAGGTTTCGTTACTGGCAGTTAGAGCATTGCACTACAATATGCTGCGGTTTGGGGTTGTTGTTTTTTGTATTTTTTGCCCCACCACTTTTGACTTAGGCCTTACCCACCACTGTTGAGGAATTAACCTCAGAGAGGTTGAGGATCTACCCCCTCTCCAAGGTTGAGGAATTAACCTCAGAGAGGGGGTAGATCATAGATCATAGAGTCGGAAGGAGCCTACAAGGCCATCGAGTCCAACCCCCTGCTCAATGCAGGAAACTAGAGGAGGGGTCTCCCCATCGAAGTCATAACCAGGCCTGACCCAGACAGGCTGAGCCAGCGTAAGCCACAGGCCTGTTCCAGACAGTATCCTGATGGTATTCCAGCCTCCTTCCCCACCCCCCCTCTGAAGCACCTCAGCTAGATGGCTGAAATCCACCGTCTAGTCTAGCTGAAATGAGGTCCGGGAGGCGCACGGAGGTGGAAACCACCTCAACCACTCCTCCCGCTCTGCAATGGAACGACCATAAGCATCCTGAGTTCAGGGGCTTATTATGAGCATCAATGGTGCAATCCTATGCACGCTAGGCAGCAATGCTTGGAGCTGTAGGGCTTCCCCCCCCCCCCTGTCTAAACATACATAGGATCGTGCCCTGACTGTATCGCCGAGGACAACACAGATATTTCCTACAAGGATCATCTTAACTACAAAGGTGGCACTGAGGAAGGCAGAGGCCAAAACTTTAATTAAACAGTCATATAACCTATCTCCATTTAGTCATTTACTGATTCACATGTATATAAATGGGCACAATCTTGCAGGGTCATTATGATTGTCAGCAAGAAGAAAGAACATAAGAACACAGGAAGAGCCATGCTGGCTCAGACCAAGGGTCCATTTAGTCCAGCATTCTGTTCACACAGTGGCCAACCAGCTGCCCGTAGGAAACCCACAACCAGGACATGAATGCAACAGCACCCTCCCACCCATGTTCCCCACCAACTAGAGTACATAGGCATATGGCCTCTGACACTGGAGGCAGCATATAGCCATCAGGACTAGTAGCCATTGGTGGCCTTATCCTCCATGAGGAATGGACAGTTCAGATGACACCCCTGAAGCTGAGTGGGGTGGGAGTTTGTGATGTGCCAGCATTCTCCGCCTCCAGAGTAAAGGAGCCAGTCAGGAACAAGGCGTGGGGCGTTCGCAACAAGGGCAGGGACTTGGCACCACTAAAGATTTCAAGGCCCCCAGCACTAAACAGCTGATTGTCGAGAGAGTATCAAACACTACCATTTTGCTGTCAGAGCCAAGTCAAGCCATTGAGCGGGAGTCAGGAAGCCAGTAACGACAAGGGAAGTCTTGAGGGCATCATTTTACAAGGTGCTGGGTTTGACCCCCTAAGGCCCATCGTGGCTTGGGACCAGGATATCTGAAGGGCTGCTTTTCTCTGCACATCCCTACCCTGGACTTGAGATGCTTGTTGGCCTTTCTCTGAATGCCCCCTCTGAGTGATGTGTGGTGTGAGTGGTTATGGGAAAGGGCCTTTTCAGTGCTGGCACACTGGCTATTGAATACCCTTCCCGGAGAGGTTCACTTGGCTCTTACTCTGGTGTCATTTCGGCGCCACGGGAAGATCTTTTTTTTATTTTCCCGTGCTCTTATACGTAAGTCTTTTTTTTTTTTTTACTCCCTGTGGGTTGGGATCAATGCTGTGTGGTAGTTTTTATTTATTATTATTTTTAAATGTTATTGAATTTTAATTGGATTTTAAATTTGTTTTATTTCCGGGTTGTGTGAGTCACTGTGAGAATTCGGTTATACGGTGGTGGTCTATAAATATGCAGAGAAAGAAAGACACACACACACCCAAAGCCAGAAGCATTTATAATCCTTCCTGTTGAAGAGAGCCAACGGCCCACCCAGATGGGTGGAGTCACTCCAGTAACAGGGAACTCTCCGATACCCACAAGGAGCTGTTCCAGCCCTGTGAACTCCAACTCAGCACAATGCTGAGTCCATTGTGCCCGTGAACGTCTTCCTTGGCACCTGCCCGGCTCCCGGCCCCCTCCGGACATGTTGCAAAGTGAAGCTCCAACCTCCAGTGCCACCTTCATCTTCAGCGTTACATATGGGCCCCATGCGAGGCCCAGAGGCATTCTTGGAAACTGAAACTGGCGGCAGGTGATTGCAAGTCAGTGCTTCATTCCGAAGCGTGTCCAGTTGCCCAGAAATCCCACCCACCCCCCTCCACAAAAAAGAGAGCTGGGGGTGACAGGTTGCATCCTCATGGGCTACAGGAGGTGATAGGGGGGATCCTGTGGGGGGCCGAGAGAGGGCTGGTGGGGATTGCTCTGTGAGGCTTAGGCAGGGAGGGTGGAAGAAAGTTAGTGGTATGTGTTTTGCCTGGTGTGTGTGTGTGCTTTGCCTGAGTGGGTGTTTTGGTGTGGTGTGGTGGGCTTGTGTGTGTGTGTGTGTGTGTGTGTGTGTGTGTGTTTTGCCTGGATGGCTGGAGAATTTCCCAACCCACCCTCCCGGAGAAATTTGGTGAAATGGTCCCCCTAATTTATCTGCCTACAAACAAGGTGGAGAATTTGGAGAGGCCATTTGAGCTAGTGCATTGCCAAAAATTGTCCTCCAATAATCCCATACCCTCCCATTCATCCCCCATTGAGAAAGCTTTCCATTTTTTTTTTCTGGCCTCATTTTCAAGAACTTCTTTTCTGGTGAGCTTACTTTAATGTTACAAGGTGTCCCAGGGTGGTGTGTGTATTTTCTCTTCCCTTCTGCCACACATCTCCCCCTCATTCTGCAGCCTAGGGATGTATGAGGAGGAATCCATTCAGGGCGTGGGTGGGAAATCCATCGGATTTTCATGATTCGGCCCACGGGATTCAGGTTTGCTGGCTACATGCTGGCGCTGACTCACTGCAGCGCGAGTTGAGCCAGCTCGTGGACTTCTGTCTGCAAGACGGATGTTTTTGCGCAAATCCACACCCCAAAACCATGTGGTTCTAGCATGATTTGTGCAAATTGCACAGATTGCTATTAAAAAAACCCATGTGCTTTTTGGGCACCAGTTTGTGCAAATTCCATTGGCGGTTAAAAAGAACCCTATGCAAATAATGGTGCGTCCATGAAAAAAATCTTAACTCAGCCCACCTCCAAGCATCAGATCAGAAGCGGGCAGGAAATCTGGCAAGCTCAAATGAGCCCGATTTCCCTGTTTCAGTACATCCCTACGCAGTGCAGCCTCTCCAGCTGCCCAGTGCCCACACTTCCTGGGAGGAGATAATTAATTATTTCCACTGGGCTTTAATTGAAGTACAGGAAGGCAGGGAGGAGGCAGACCACCTGTTCGATGATCATACAGTGAAAAAGAGGACGCTCATGCAGACCCCTTGCCCACCTCATAATTATAGTGAGCACATGAACCTGACAGCACACCCATGAGAATTTCACCATTCTTCTGCTATTATTATTATTATTATTATTATTATTATTATTATTATTATTATTATCATCATCATCATCATCATCATCATCAAAGCAATTTCATTTCTATCAGATCAAATTGGTTTGGGGGGGAAATGTGGAAGAAATTTTCTGCACAGTGCTAATTTGCACACAGCTCCAGTTTAAATATAGTATTCTTGATGAGACGGCTCCTGTTGGGCTGACCGGATGGAGAAGATTCCAGGACGTTATGCAAAAGAACTGGCTGCCTCCAGCAATATATGGCCAGAAGGCCTTTTTGGCATGCACCCCTCATCCGTCTGCTATCAATTTCTTCCCTTCAGGTGATCAATATTGAAATCAAATGGCTCGGGGATCAATGTAAAATAGGATAATTGAAGAGTGCTCTGCATGAATGAACAATGACATTTACAAGAAGTTTGGGATGGAGGGAAATAGGGAATGGAGGGGTGGGGGTGGATAAGGAGCAACACATTGAAGAGCACGAAATAAGTGAGTCCTTTAGAGCTGTACGACAATACAGCTAATGAAGTCTGCTGCTGTTTTTTGTTTCACTTTCTTTTCCTGAGCAGGGAGAAGGGCAACTTTCCCACAATGAGGCTCCTTTAGCAGACGGAATAGCGGTCATAGGGATGGATAAAGCCTGTCATTTTTGCTTTCCCCTGTGTTTCCTTTAAAAAACAAATTAAAAAAAATCTCAAGTTCTCTCCATCCAGAATATGAAGAAATCTGTGAATTTTGGTAAATAAAAAAAAAATGAACTGAAACTAAATTCTCACCCATCTGCACCTAGGGGTGTCAGAGAAATCCAAAATGGATTCAAATGACCTCAGATTTCTATGGATTTGTCCCGCAGATTCCGTTCCGTTGTGGACCAGCATCTTCCACGCTGTGTGGATGTTGTGATATGTATCACATTACCAGCTGTGGCACATTGTTTACAAATGGAAAGGAAAGAATGGCGAGGTAAACAGGTTTATTATGTCTTACTAGAATCTCGTGTTTTCGCAGGGGTTACTAAAGTGTGAGAACTGTATGAGCTAGTCACATGGTTTGTATGTTCTGATGACGTGTTAACTTGTTTTCTGTCCGAAGCCATTTTAGAGAGAAGCTGAACTGCTTTCTTTGTTTCTTCTTCATGGTGATGCTTGCTGGACTTGTTACTGCTACAATGTAACGTCTTTGCTGCAGTGGAGTGAGCACAACTCAACTCCACTGAATGTAATGCTTGCTATGCATTTATACTCTGCACATGGACTGTAACTAGGAATTGTATACTCTGTAGAACTTTACTTGCTAAGTGAATAAACAGGTAGAATTAGACCTGTGGTGTTTACAGAGTGCTTCCTGATTCCATGGATTAATCTGCAACGGAGAAGCTTTGCTGGTTCACTGGCACACACGCTGAACGCTGCAAGCGGGAGGAGGGAAGTGAGATCTGGAAGATCTGTGTGTGGAATGTACAGGCGTCTGTTGGCACACAGACAAGGATTATAAATCTCCCAACCCGCACACACTCTGCTAAAGTCCAGTCAGAACAGTGGATTCTACAGTTGTATAAGAAAAGGAGAAAGGAGGCTGCGGTGACCTGCTTAGCCCTAGTGGGCCCTGGATATACTCATGGTGGCCCAAGTGCTGATGCCACTGCTCCCTGGGTGGTTATTTGTGGGCCCATGGTGCTGTGGGATCCTGGACTTTGGCCCTGCAGTCCAGCCCTTGCTGCAACACCACTGCCTGACATGTAGCTGTTAAAGATGAGGAACCTGTCTGAAAAAGAAGAAGTGACAACCCCAGTTCAGCACCACAAGCAGGGTTGAATACAACACACTGGAACTCGTATTTTTGAGAGATAGTTAACTCAGTTAACTGTAGGAATACCGTGTTTCCCCGAAAATTAGACACTGTCTTATATCTTTTTTGACTCAGAAAAACACACTAGGTCTTATTTTCGGGGTAGGTCTTATGCTTTAGCAATTCCCAAAAATAGTACTAGATCTTATTTTGGGGGTAGGTCTTATTTTCGGGGAAACACGGTAGTCTAACTGTCAGAGAGAATGGAATTTCTAACTTGTTGCTAGGCAATGTCCAGCATTCCCTCCCTTGATTCAATCAAGTGGTTTGCTCCTCTGAACCCTGCTCCCTAACTTCTCAAAGAAGCTTGGTTTCTTCCTTTGCCCTCTAATTAGACTATAACAGACCATTCATAACGCTTTACTGAGCAGTCAACTTAAAAAAAAAAAAAAGCACCTCCCTACAGAGTTGACATCTTCTTGTTGCATATTCCAACACTTTCTGTCCTGTTTATGAAGACAATTGCAAAGTTTGGTAACTTATTAGTTAAAAACAACAACAACCCTGAACTGAAATGAACTCACCCACCCATAGCAGGGAGCAAAGGATGCAGAGAGGTGGAAAAGGCAGCAAGGTGAAAATCCTCACACAGGCCTAGGAATAGGGTTGTGCTGTTATGGGAGAGGAACGGTAGAGAAGAAACAGGGAGCTAGAAAAACAGGGGCACTCTTGTGCAGGGAGGCTAAGAAGAAAGAAGGAAGGCTTTCTTTCAAAACTGGTTTGGACTAACCCAGCCAAATATTTGGTTGTAGGGCACTGTTAATACATTAGAACAGTAGTCATCAGCCTTTTCATACCTGGGAGCCGCCGTTAGCCCAAACATTCGTTTGGGGGACCCACTTCTAAATCTTTAACCCTACATTTGATTCGAATGTGATGCCATTGTGAGCACCTTAGGTCAGACTGTGACCCACTGTAGTGGGTCCCGGTCCACCAATGTAAGACCAATGCCCAGGGAGTGTGTGTTTAGCTGGGAAGGGAGGAGGAGTGCGATTAAGGAAGAGTCTGGCTCATAGGATCAGTACATCCTATTTTCTTCCCCCCCTGCTGCATGTTCTTTTTTTCATACCAATTGGAGTCCTCCGGGAAGGATATTTCCCCTCCCCCCAGCATCTGCTATCCCCTCATGCAATCCTTCTGCAAGATAATTATTTGAAACCATCTCTTCTTCGTGTGCTGATTTCCCTCTTCTCTGCTTTTTTTTTTTCTTTTTTCTTTCAAGGGCTCTTGGGCGGGCTTTCTTTTCTATCTATCTCCCCATCTCTTTTTCGCTGCCCCCCCCCTTGAGGAGTTTGAAAGATATGGAGATTCGGTCTCCTCAATAGACTTCACTTGAACTTCTCTCCTCCTGCTTTCATCAAAGTTGTTTGCTGTCAGCTCTTGGGGTCCAGAGTTTCCTCCTGCTCTGCTGCTTGGAAGATGGGGAGCACAGGACCCACTGCAGCTCCCCATCTTGGAGACACATTACTCTGAGTCTGAGTAGCCATTAACCTCTTCAAGATTGAGGTCAGGTTCCTCTTACAATTCAGAGGGGCTGGTGGTGGGAATATTTGTCTGTAGTTTCTTTTTCCAAGCATAAAGATAGCATTCAACACACACACACACACACACACACACACCCTTTCTCCTTTCCTCATATCACATAAAATATTGTTGATTTTGGGTATTACATTGGAGGAGGGGTGGGGAACTTCAATCCTGGGAGCCAAACCTGGCCATCCAGGTTTCCCAGAGAGCCACATCCCCTTCTTCTGGCCCCACCCTTCCCCCAGTCTTCTCTGATTGCTTATTTATTTATTTATTTATTATATTTATACCCCACCTTTTTTCCTGCAAGGAACCCAAGGAGGCTTACATAATCCTCCTCCTCTCCATTTTATCCTCACAACAACCCTGTGAGGTAGGTCAGGCTGAGAGTCAGGGACTGGCCCAAAGTCACCCAGTGAGCTTCATGGCCGAGTGGGGACTAGAACCCAGATCTCCTGAGTCCCAGTCCAACACTCTCACCACTACACCACCACTGCTTGGTGGTTTCCCACCTTTTGTGTATTTCCCCCCCTCCTTCTAAATGGTTGAAATACATCTCCTAAGGTTTCGTTACTGGCAGTTAGAGCATTGCACTACAATATGCTGCGGTTTGGGGGGGGTTGTATTTTTTGCCCCACCACTTTTGACTTAGACCTTACCCACCACTGTAATGTGGCCCCCAATAAGTTTTCTGAAATGGAATTCGGTCCTCGGGCTGAAAGGGGTTCCCCACCTTGCATTCGAGGGTCTCGCAGACCAGCAATGCCCTATGAGTGCAAGGGAAAACAGGCAAAATCGTGTGCTTGCACTCCTTTTTGACTTTCCCATTCCTGTGGCCTATTCTGCTGCCACCATGTGGGAATCTTTGTTTCTCTGGCTTCTTCCACCAAAGCAGCCTCAAAACTCTCTAGGTTTCAGGTATCTAATTTAGGTAGGGTGAGAGTTGGCTGTTAGGTGGGTAACCCAAAAAAAGAGACCACAAAATTTTGAATAAGGTTGAAATTTTCCTGAAGAAAAAATGTAAATAGGAAAAAGTTTTAAAATCTGAATGGATACATCTCCACCCACTCACTCTGCCCCCCAGACACAAAACACAAAAGCCCGTGTGAACAAATGGGATAATAAAATGACTAGGGCTAAGCACATCCAGTTAACGTAACTAGACTGTCTCCCTACCTGATCCAGGTCCCTAATCCAAACAATATCTTACGGTCAGTGGTTCAGCTTTCTCAGCCAGTTCTCTAGTTCCAGCAACTCTGACTCTTTCTTTCTTCTAGGACTCTGGCCTTCTTTCTTTCTTGCCTTCTTGCCTTCCTTCTTTCCTTCTCTTTCTCTTTCCTTCTCTCTGCTTCTCTGCCTTTTTTCTTTCATCTTCTAAAATTAGACTTTTCTCTTCCCAGTTCCAACCAATCAAGAGGATAGTAGCCAGTGTGGTGTAGTGGTGAGAGTGTTGGACTGGGACTCGGGAGATCCGGGTTCTAGTCCCCGCTCAGCCATGAAGCTCCCTGGGTGACTTTGGGCCAGTCACAGACTCTCAGCCTAACCTATCCCACAGGGTTGTTGTGAGGATAAAATGGAGAGGAGGAGGAGGATTATGTAAGCCACCTTGGGTTGTTTACAGAAAAAAAGGTGGGGTATAAATATAATAAATAAAATAAATAAATAGTTTCTTGTTCATTTCTGCCAGTTAAGTTTCTGTCTCCTGAGTTAAATCTCTCTCTCTCTCTCTCTCTCTCTCTCTCTCTCTCTCTGTCTGTCTCTCTGACCTTCTGCTTAACTTTATAATCTGCTTCTTGAGCAAAACTTCCCGACTATTGACTATTAACCTTTTGGCTGAAACTTAACCCTACAATATCCTAAAACCAAACTATTTAAAAAAATAAAAATAAATGAAGGACAGTTCTGTTCCTTCACACAGGGTCACAGCAATCATTTATGAGTCCTACTTTCGCCTTCTCTCTTGTGGCTATGCAATAATGCAAGTGTGAATGAATATCACCAGCTTCCATAGTGAGCTGCTTTTTTCCCTGGATGTTCTTATAAACATACACCTGTACAGGGCCGGCGCTACCACTAGGCGAACTAGGCGGTTGCCTAGGGCGCATGGCTGAAGCGGGCACAGAAACACTCCGCTCAGGGATGAATGAATCCATCGGGGTGGGGGTGGGGAGGCGGTAATGAATTAATTTAGGGCTCACAATAGAAGAAGATTGGAATGGCCAAGCAGCCCTTCGTGCACGCCCCCTCCCGCCCGCACCGCGAGAGCCCTCGCTCTGGATAATGACGCGTTTAAATGCAATCAGGCAACTGGGAGCGGAGCGGGATTGGCCGGCCCGGTCAGCCGGCCCCGCGCAATTCGGGCAGGGCATCAGCAAAACCGCAGGAGGGAAGGAAGAGCGAGCCGCGGGTCCACACCGTGCTTGGCTTTCCTTCCCTAAAATCTCCCCTTCCTTCCAGGCAGTCTAATTTTTCTTCCTTCCTCTTAATCTGTTTTGTCTTTTCCCCTTCTCCAATGGTCTACTTCAGTTCATTTTGTGTCCCTCTTTCTTTCTTTCTGTCTGTCTGTCTTTCTTTCTTTCTTTCCTTTTTCATCAGTCTCCCCCCCCTTAATCTTTTTTAAAAATAATCTTTCTGTGGTTTTCTTTCTCTTTTGCGCACGCGCGCGCCGCTTTCCTCTTCCTTTCCTCCCTTCTTTCGCCACCTTCCCCCTCTTCCTTCCTTCCTTCCTTCCTTCCTTTCACCCTCCCTCCTTCACCCACGCTCCAAAATGGCTCCGGATCAGCCGGGGTGCCTCGCTTCGCCTCCAGCAGTTCCAGCTGTGCTTAACCATACAGGTCTACTCCAAAGTAAGCTCTGAGGGAGCTGAAGGGAGGGAGGGCTCAAGTGGGAAGGGGGGGCGCTAAATATCTGATTTTGCCTAGGGTGCCAAACTGCCTTGCACCGGTCCTGCACCTGTATTTTAAGACTGAGTAGGGATGCCCTGCTGCATCAGCCTGCCTGAGAGGCTAGGGCTGAAATCTTATTGCTATGGATTCCCTATCAGATTTCTTTGGGTAGAGCAGCTGTCAGAGAGGGCTGATCTGAGGCAATACCTGCCTAGCCTCTTAAGACCTGAGAAAAGACTGTTGACAGCCCTGATGTTTTGGCACTAATTTAGGGATGGATGGGTGAGACTATTTTCACTCCACATCACTTTTGCATGTGTTCATTCATACGTCCAATTCTGTCCACATTAATTGCTGGGTGGGTGGGTGGGTTGAAACAACGCACCTGAACATCTGTATAAATTTTATTCTAAAATATGCACTTTTGTACACATGTTATGGTAAAATACACATTTTATATGCATTTTGGTACTGCATCAGAAAATCCAGAGAAATTATAGTCTTGAAAAGATAGTGTTCTGATCTGCACGTTAGCTTTAAGAGGTGCAGATCAGTTCGCTTCTTTCCAATGCGACATCTCCAAGCATTCCTAGTTTCCATGGAAGCTAAGATGGCCCAAGAAGTCTAAGTGATGGTTGGAGGTGATGACTCATCCAAACACCTCCCTTCCCCTTTGTAGCTAGAAGGAGCAAGGTGTCTCTGTGTGAAAGGAACAAAAGCCAGCAGTTTGAGTTAGACATAGGCAGACTAAGAAAAGACACAGGGAGCTGTGTTTTTGGTCTCTGTAAACTAACTGCATCTTGAATGCAGGCTTAGAGTTCTGATGTGGGAGAAGTGGACTGAGTGTGGAATATTTGTAAATAAACTCAAATTGTACAAAACACCAATAATTCTCCAGTGACATCCTTCCAAAGGGAACCAAACCTGGGGAATCCCTGGAACCTTGGATTTGGAACTTCTCATCACTTGGAGAAGTTGGATATGTGTAAAAGTACATTTCACCAGTGTGGAATTCTCCATAAACATAGATGGTTCTTCTTTGCTAAATTGCTATAACATCAGAATATTAGAAGAACTGTGCTGGATCAGAGCAAGGGTCCATCAAGTCCAGCACTGTGCTTTCTAACAGTTAGATGTACCGATGCTTGAGGATTTTGTTCAGTCCACAGTTTTAAGTGAATCAGCTTGATTTGCACTTCCTGGACTACTATGTGGATCAGAACACAGTTATCCTTCAGTTTTAATACTTCTCTGGATTTTGCAATACAGTTCTTGGCTCAAAATGTTTCCCCAAAATGTACAATTTTAGGTTAAAATGCATTCAAAAACAATGTGAATGTTCATCCTTTTTTCTTTCTTTTTTTAAATGCAGATTTATGTAGAGATGCGATGGAACAGACCTATGAATGAACAGGCCAGCATTCGTGGAAACACCACCAATACCCACTAATCTGGGCCTATGCCAGCAACGCTACCCACTTGCCACATGGGAAGGGAGGGAGACAATGAATTCTCACACTTCCCTGCATCACAACACATACAACAACAACAACAACAACACAGTGTGACAGGGATGAGCTCCAGTGGCACAGGGCGGCAATGCGCCCCCAACCCCTGCCAGTTTCCAGGCATCCTAGCAGGGGAGATGGGAGTTTGAGTACCAACAGGAGAAAGGATGGAAAATAGCCCCGCTCACCTTTCATGACTGGCAAAAAAGAATCCCAGCCATGTCAAGGGCAACAGAGAGGCAGCTCCCTGGACTCGAACCTTCACTACAGACAACACAGCACTGAGCTATAGCAGCAGACAGGAAACAGAGGCAATGTGGGGGCAATTCCACCATTGCAGAATTTTACAGAGAGAGAGAGAGAGAAAGGGGACTGTAGGACGCCATTCTTTCAAAGTTCTCAAGCACACCAAATGAAGCCTACCCACCACCCAAAATATGACAAAAGCCCAAATGATTGAGAGACAGGTATTTGGACAACACAGAGAAACAGAGACATGCACCCTTCCTGTTCTTAGGTACGGTAAATGAAAAATCTGCAGTATCTGAATTTCTGAACCGACTGGAATTAAAATAAAACCAGGGTGGAACTAGGCATTGGGATGCTGGAGCAATTATGGATCTGAACTGCTCCAGTCTAGGCCCAGTTGCAAGCATGTCCCTATTTACATCTGTGAAATGTTGGAGGGGACACTGGACCTTTTAAATAAATAACACTCCACTGGCCACCAGAACCCTCTTGCCCTTACTGCAATAGATATCCTTATTATTCAAGATGTCAGCCACTCCCACAATAATAATAATATAATTTATTACGGCAAACAGCCAGCTATCCACTCCCACAATGGACCATCCAACATAGACTGAATGCCCTTGTATATGCTGTATAGCATCCAGTGTTCATAGGAATAGTTGTGGTTTTCTGCCTAATTGAAGCAAAAGGATCTTAGAGGCCTTGTTCCTTTCCCTGGCAAAGGCCCAAGGAAGCTTTCTGCCTTGCAGGACTTCTGAAATCCCCCTGCGTTCTCTGTCAAGGTTGTCTCAGTGTCAATTCACACCCCGGCATCACTCAGTCTTGTGTGTTGAGGCAGCTGCTGGCTCGGAGTGAATGACAGCCCTTTGGCAATTCACTCGCTTGGCCCCACTGACAATCTCGCTGTTGTGTGCACTCAGCAGACCACTCGGGGGCAAATCCCAGCCTGAGTGCCTGTGTGTGTGACGGCCGCAAGAGTGCTCAGAGTGAATCTGAGCCGTGTGTATATTAATTCGCCGCCAGGGTCGAGGACTCAAGCCGCATGTCGTCCAAATTTACGGGATGCTCAAATGCCAGCTTTCTGTCTTCGGCTTGTTGCTACGACGATCCGAGGCAGCCTTCCTCCCCAACCTGGTGCCCTCCAGATGTGTTGGACGACAACTCCCACAAGCCCCAGTCAGCATGACCAGGGGTCAGGGATTGTGGGAGTTGTTGTTGTCCAAAACATCTGGAGGGAAGCCGGTTCCCTACCACTGTATGAGGCTATCAGACACTTGGTGGGAAGATGAGATGAATGATGCCTACTGATCAAGCAATGCTTCACCTGCTGTCGGCCCATTCCCCTAAGTTCTGGTCAGACATTGTCCCTGTGTGCAAGGGTGGGCGGCAGATGAGGACACGGAGTGTGTGATTAATGCAGCCCCGCAGTACAATGAATATATACTGTATTCAATCTCCCCCAGCCCTCTCTCTCTCTCTCTCTCTTTACAAACACAGCTGGAAATTACAACTAGAGCAGCTTTCGGCTTCAGTGATCTGCAGAATCTTATGAGCCATTGCAGTAACTTTTTTACTGCAGACCTGTCTTGTACAGACCCACGGCCTGATCCCTCTCCTTAGGCATTTTATCTAATTTCATTGAGGGATTAACTTCTTCGCTAGGGGACTGGGCCTGAAACATCAATTTCGACTGTGTGAGGGGATTTCTCTCCCCGCTCCCCGCTCCCCATCTCCTCTGTTCCTGCGGTAGCAAAGACATCAAGAACAACAAAATGGAAACAAAGAGACTTCCCGCATATTTTCCGGTGATCTGAACCATTCTTGTGTTCTATCTGTTGCATTTTGAAGCAAAGTGCTTTTGTGATTGGCATATTTTATTACCCCGTGACAAGTCAGTCTAATCAGGATGCATCTATGAATTATGGCGAGTGAGTGGTGGTCATATTTTCCTCATTAAAGGGAGAATGTCATTAAGAGCAGCATGGGAAGGAAAGCAAAGCAGGAACTGCAATAAATTTGGGTGTGTATGTGTGTGTGTTTTAAACTACATATCCTGAATAAAGACTACTGCAGTGCAGAAACTCAGGCTTGTCTGCACATGCAGCAGGATGAGATGGTAGAGGCCAGATGTGTTCGGGGACTGTACCACTTTGTGCCGAAAGGGATGGACAACGGTTTTTAAATGGTCCCTCCATACACTCCATGTTCCGATTTACCAGGGACAGTCTCTGTCCTCAGTAAACAACAACAACAAACCTTGTCTTCCTAATTTTGGCCTTATTAACATGTTGTTAGCAGATAGCGATGCCATTCTATCAGGTTCAGCCTCAGGTCCAGCACAAGGCATTTTGCTGACTGAGGTGGACAAGAAGATACAGAAGATAACCAGAATGGCGGTTGAATCTTACTTCAACACCGGTGATGAGCCAACTTCCTCTACCATGACTGTGGGCCTAGCAGGCCCAGTGCCAGCTCCAGGTTTTTGGAGGGCCCTTGGGCAAGATGCCCTCGATGGGACTCCTCCCTCAGTGAGTCTACCTCCTTAAGACCATTGTCACCAGCTGCTCTTGCTCTTCGGCCTCTTTCTCATCATTGCTACCCACTGCTCACTTGACAGGCAGAGAGCCAGTGAGCAAGAAGGCAGTGGCATCTTTTGCTCCTCCTGATAGGGATGAACTCGAGCTCACCAAAGTTCTCTGAATTCCATTGTGAAACTCATTCCAACCCGAGTCTATATCAGATTGCAAGCTTGAGGTTTTTGTTTTGTTCTGTTTTGCGTGAAAATCCCTGTGTATTTTCATGCATATTTCCCCAAGGGTACACATCATTGGTGCGGATCTTTGACATAGACGCATTCTTCTCCCTTTGATTAAAGCATACTTGTACACATTTTTCAAAAGTGCACTGTTGTTGTTTTTTCAAATGTACGCATGCCATCATCAAACACATTTTTTTTTGGTTCATAAATCAGATTGCAAGTTCCGAAACGAACAAACTTTGGCCAAAGATTGTGTCCGAGTTTGTGACTCAGTCCAGATGGTGTAAACTGTTTTTGTCTTTTTATTGTTCACCGCTCTGGAATCTGCTTGATGTGGAGAAGTATACAAATACTGTAAATAATAACAACAACAACAACAACAACAACAACCTGATGCAATTCTGATCAAAAATAAACTGAAATGAATTTCACATGCATCCCTACAATCCTCCTTCTCAGCAAAATTGTTGTCTGGGCCAAAGTAAGAGGCAGGTGATAAGCAGGTTGCAACACTGAAAATGAGCAAATCCAGTGGGCTCTTGTCAGTAGGCCTCTGCTGGGATACGGGCCCTTGGCAGGTGTCTGACCATGCCTACCCTTGACTCCAGCTTGGGCAGGCCACATAGAATCATAGAAAAGTCAGCTTTGTCCTCCAATGCCTTGCCAGTGCTTTCCATCCCCATCGTCCACTGCCTAAGGCAGCCACCTCATTCGGCCTAATGTTAGGACTAGCCTTGTTAATCAGCCGCCCACCCAGGCCTATAGAGGTCACGTCTCATGAGTACATAAGGACATAAGGAGAGCCATGATAGACAGACCA
Source organism: Shinisaurus crocodilurus (assembly GCA_021292165.1). Classification (NCBI taxonomy): domain Eukaryota; kingdom Metazoa; phylum Chordata; class Lepidosauria; order Squamata; family Shinisauridae; genus Shinisaurus; species Shinisaurus crocodilurus. The sequence goes on from JAHFWL010001419.1 coordinate 47,748, forward strand.
AGGGCCCATCTAGTCCAACATTCTGTTCACACAGTGCCCAACCAGCTGCCCACAGGAAACCTGAAAGCAGGACATGAGTGGAGCAGTACCCTCCATGGAAAGTCATTCAGGGGGTGAGGACGCCTACAGCAAGGCAGTGATGTGCACCATACAAGCTGAACCCTGTTTGGAATTCCTGAATGCTTCTCTGCACATGTGCAGTACGCTGAAGGTAATAAGAATATAAGATGAGCCATGCAGGATCAGACCAAGGATCCATCTAGTCCAGCATTCTGTTCACACAGTGGCCAGCCAGCTGCCTGTGGGAAACCCACAAGAAGTACATGAGTACAACAGCATCCTCCCACTCATGTTCCCCAGCAACTGGTGTACGTAGGCATACTGCCTCTGATCCTGGAGATAGCATAAAACCATAATGACTAGTAGGTACTGATAGCCTTATCCTCCATGAATTTGCCCAATCCACTTTTAAAACCCTCCAAATTGGTGGCTTTCACTACATCTTGTGGAAGTGAATTCCATCATTTAAATGTATGCTGTGTGAAGAAGTCCTTCCTTTTTTCTGTCCTGAATCTCCCAACAATCAGCTTCATTGGATGACCCATTTGGGTTCTAGTATTATATTAGAGGGAGAAAAATGACTCCCTATTCACTTTTCTTCACACTCTGCATAATTTTGTACACCTCTACTATGTCTCCCCTTACTCAGCTTTTTTCTAAGCTAAACAATCCCAGATGTTGTACCTTTCCTCCAAGGGGAGTTGCTCCAGCCCCTTGATCATTTTTTTAGTTGCCCCTTTCTACACTTTTTCAAGCTCTACAATATCCTTTTTTAGGCGCAGTGACCAGAACTGTGCACAGTATCCTAAGGGTAGTAGCACCATTGATTTGTATAAGGGCAGGATGATCTGGGCAGTTTATTTTCAATTCCTTTCTTATTTGTGCCTAAAATGGAGTTTGCCTTTTTCACAGAAGCAGCACTCTAGGCTGACATTTTCATCAAGCTGTCCACCACAACCATAAGATCTCTTTCTTGGTCAATCACTGCAAGCTCAGATCCAATCAGCTTATACTTGAAGTTGGGGATTTTTTTGCCTCAACATGAATCCCTTTACTCTTGCTTACGCTGAACCACATTTTCCATTTTGATGCCCATTCTCCCAGTTTGGAGAGATCCTCCTGGAGCTCCTCACAATCCCTTTTTCCGTTTTAGCCCCCTAAATAATTTGGTGTCGTCAGCAAACTTGGCCACTTCACTACTTACTCCTAATTCCAGATCATCTATGATTGAATAAGCTGAAAAGTGTTGGTCCCAATACAGATCCCTGTGGGAGAATTTACCATTTATTCCTACTGCTTTCTTTTATTAATCAGTTACTGATCCATAAGGGGACCTCCCCTCTTATTCCATGACTGCTAAGTTTGCCCAGGAGTCTTTGGTGAGGGACTTTTTCAAAAAGCATGCTAGAAGTCCAAGTAAACAAGGTCTAGAAGATCACCCCTGTCCACATATTTATTTGCATTCGCAAAGAATTCTAAAAGGTTAGTGAAATAAGACTTACTCTTGTGGAAGCCATGATGATTCTTTTTCAGCAGGGAGATCCGTCTATATGCTTACTAATTTTATATTTCATAATGCTTTCAACCAATTTACTACAAGTAAATACTACACCATACAATACTACAAGTGAGAAGGATCTTGGAATTGTGGTAGATCACAAACTGAATATGAGCCAGCAATGCGATGTGGATGCAAAGAAGGCAAATGCTATTTTGGGCTGCATTAATAGAAGTACAGCTTCCAAATCGTGTGAAGTGATAATTCCCCTTTACTCGGCACTGGTTAGGCCTCATTGAGTACTGCGTCCAGTTCTGGGCACCACACTTTAAGAAGGACATAGACAAACTGGAGAGGGTTCAGAGGAGGGCGACAAGGATGATCAAGGGACTGGAAACAAGGCCCTATGAGGAGAGATTGAAAGAACTGGGCATGTTTAGCCTTCAGAAGAGGAGACTGAGGGGAGATATGATCACACTCTTCCAGTACTTGAAGGGATGTCACACAGAGGAAGGCCAGGATCTCTTCTCGATCATCTCAGTTTGCAGCACACGGAATAATGGGCTCAAGTTACAAGAACCCAGATTCCACCTAAACATCAGGAAAAAATTCCTGACTGTCAGAGCAATAAGACAATGGAATCAACTACCTAGGGAGATGGTGGGCTCTCCCACTCTGGAGGCATTCAAGGTGCGGCTGGACAGCCATCTGTCAGGGATGCTTTGACCTGGATTCCTGCATTGAGCAGGGGGTTGTACTCAATGGCCTTGTGGGCCTCTTCCAACTCTACTTTTCTATGATTCTATGATTCTAATTTACAGACATTAAGCTAACCTCAATGTGGTGAGCTCCAGATGTTTTGGACAACTGCTATCTGTTGGGGATTGCTAAAAGAGCTGGGAGAGGATATTAAAAGTTATTATCTCTCCCCTTTTGCCTTTGCGAGTACAGCAGAGCTTACCCCAACTACAGCGGAAAAACGTGGATGTGCGGAGCTGCTGGTTAGAGCGGTAAGAGCATTTGGCAATTACAGGCTGTCCCTTTGGACAGACTGGAACTTTTACCTGGTTTCCCCCTTTATACTACCAATAAGACAAACAGTCTTTTGGAGGTTAAAAACAGATTTTTACTCACTCAGATCTTGCAGATTGGATACAGGCAGCCTTAAGAAAGCATTTACAGCTGTGCAGGAATCATCTGGTAGCTGATGTGCTCTGAACTTGGGAAAAGTTCAAAACTGCTTCTCCAGCTACATCTTCAAACATGCTGCACTTAGAAGTTCATGGCTCAGACTGTTTTTCCGGGGCAGGAAGAGAAGGCACTGGCTATGCCCACATCCTGCACCAGAGGGGTCTGGGTAATGCCCACAGGGTGTCTGCTCTAGGATGCAGAGACTCTGTGGTCCCAATTACGTCATGCGCCCATATATGGCTAGAGGTTTTGGCTGCTCACCCCCAATACTATAACCCCAGCCAGCATGATCAATGGTCATGGATGAAAGGAGCTGGAAGGCAACATATTAGGGAAGGCTAAGCTAGGGGGGGAAATGGTTCTAGACTGGTAGCGATCAGTTATTGATCTCTTAATAGTTTATTAAGTGGCATGGGAAATTTGCCATTTTCCTGCTGCTGTGCAGTGCTGTAAGAAGAAATCAGTCTTGGGGGGAAGGAGTTATATTCCCTTTCTTTCTTACCTCCAATCTCCAGACATGAGATGCCACAAGTCCTATCAGTCATTTTGCAAGGTTTGCTTGCTCGCATGCTCGGCAGGGAAAAGAAAGGTCAGCACTAATTAGACCTTAAAATGGCCACCCAAGTGGGATGGGCTGGAAGAACAGGGAGGTGGAGCTAAGGTAGATTTCCCCAAGTATGTGGATTGTAGAATTAATGAAAAAAAGAGAGCCTGCCCTTTATAGACCATTACACCAAATAGTCCAGAAGTAACCCCCCTCTCTTGCAAGATGCCATTGGAATTTACTTGATGGATTCATAGATCCATAGAGTTGGAAGGGGCCTACAAGGACAGGTTAGAAAGCATAGAATTAGAGTTGGAAGTACCTTAGAGATCATCTAACCCAACCCCTTGCTTAAGTCAGGATTTGTAGTGCAGGATGCAGCTGTAGCATCTCTGGCAGACAGCCATGCAGCCGCTGCTTAAATACCTCCAGTGAAGGAGAACCCACCACCTACCAAGGCACTGCTAAACAGTCTTCCCTGTTAAGAAGTTTCTCCCAATGTTTATCCAAAATCTGCTTCCCTAAAAATTCCACCTATTGGTTCTAGTCCCAATCTCTGGAGGAACAGGTGTCTAGAATAATGTAATAATAACAGAATATCAAATTGGTACTCTCTTATCCCTCTTTTCAGATCTCTCTTTTCCATTTACAGGTACAGCCAGCAAATTTCGTAAGCTCCCTGCTGCATTCTTTTTGTGTGCCTTTAAGAGTCAATGCAGACTTGGAGAAGTGAAAATAATCCTATCCTACATATGTGAAGTGCTGCCAGAAAACTTATCCACCCCCTCCCCCCAAAGTGTCATTGAGAGCCATTAATTATCTGCGGGTCTCTGAATCAATAGCAAACGTTGCAGATTCCTTGATGGCTTTAATTAATGCAGGAATATGTCTGTAATGGGCTTCTCCTCCGAACAATTATTGTCTTAGCCAAACTGCTTGAAATTAAAGAGTGCAAAAGGAAGAAATACGATACTGCCAACCTCTGTCCACAAGCCACCCATGGAGGAACATGCCTAGCAATATATCCAAGTGAGGATACTTAATCTAGCCTTTAGTATATTATTATCTGTACATCTCATTATCTCACCAGGGGCTTTGTTCTGTGAGCAGAGAGACTACTAAAGTAAAAACTCAAGGCAGGCCCCTTCTCATCCATCTCTTTAGCTTCAATTAGGTCCCCCTTCTGCATACGAGTGCAATCTTGTGTGCCCGAAGTGTCAAGTAGGGATGCGGGAGAACTTCGTTTAGAACTTATCTAATTTTGCACTTCTGAATCACTATGTGAACTGAAACTGTTATCCTTTGAAATTTGCACTTCTCCACATTTTGAAATGGAGTTCTCCAATTAAAAAAAAAAAATGCATATATTAGGGGACGGTGTACAGAAAAATGCATGTTTTTGTGAAAGCAACATTCACAAATGCATTATATTGGGAAACTGCTTGCAAAAAAGTGTACCGAAAATGCACATATTAAGTGAAATGCACACACAAATGTGTATGATTTTTCATGCAAACTTAAAAAAAATAAACTCTTGAAGTTTGTGACAAACTGAACTTACGGTAAGTCTGGAAAAGATGAGAAACTGAGAGAGATGGACATTGACAGTTTTGTCCACCTCTAGTGTCTCTAGTGAGTTTCAGATGGTGCACCCACCATGGTGGTCTTTCCTAGAAAAGTTGGATCTTGCCACCGTAGTTACATGGTGCCGTAATAATTACACCTAGCTTAGATGGCAGTCATCATGAGCTCTATGTGTTGCCGCCTCTAAGAAGTGTCTCAAAACTTCAGATGATACAACAGCTGGATTGCTTGTTGGGCTTGATTTACTGATCATCTATTCCCATTATTCCATTGACTTCACAAACTCCTGTTAAGCCCTGAATCAGGGGTGGAAAGACCTTTGGCCTGTGGAATCTACTTCATCATTGTTTTTTTACTAGAATATGGAAGTCCACTAAACAAAGCCAGGTGAAAAAATATTGGTGGTGGTGGGTTGCACCGCATGCAAGATGATGGCTCAAGGACCAGAGCCAATTGTTTACTGTGCCCCATGAGCACACTGAGTTGACCTGCGTATGCAACTAGAGCAACATCTACATCTTGAGTAGATCTAAAATTCAGAGATATTATGACTGGACTTTAAAGCTGCCTATCAGAGATGTATAAAGACCTGTTAAAAGGCAATCCGTGAATATACATATTTTACAAGTGAGGGACACTAAGGCTAAGAAATGTCCAATTATGAAAAGGCCAGCCATGCCAGGAATTTATATACATAACTTACTTGCAATTTCATGTTGCTTTTGTTAAACAAGTGGGTGTCAGAAGGTCTTGGTGATCTATTGCAGATTACCCAAACATCTACCAGTAGATCAAGATGGATCACCTTGCCCACATACTTTGGTCTTCAGACGATGCCCTTCTCTGTGTCACACTGCCACCTGAGATCATGGCACAGTCCCTTCCCAGTGGTGGCACCCAGGTAATGAAACCCTATTGTGTTCTATACCCCCCCTCACAGATTCCAAAACTCTGAAGAAAAAGAAAAAAAAACAAAAGAAAACACTGTTGCAGGATATACATTAAGATAAGACTACAGCTCCCAGCATACCCAGCCAGCATGGCTAATGGCAAGGGATTCTGGGAGCTGTAGTCCAGCAACATCTGGGGACCCAAGGTTGGAGAGCCCTGATCTAGAGAATCTGAATGTACAAAGATTGCAAAGATGGGGATTTTATTTGCCATGCCAAATTCAATTCCTACTTGTGGAGAAGCTGCATGTTGGAGGATCGCTTGGTATATACTGACTGAGTGCTGGTATTTCTGTGTAGCAGAACAGCAAGCAGCTGTTTCAGGCCAGGAGGAAGCCTCATTCTCATTCTACACTCAAACTGAGATTGTGTCACAAACCTCATCTGATTTCTGGAGCTGCAAGGGAAAGCAATCCCCACCCAACACTGTAGTCCCTTCTCTGCGGGTTTCACCTTTGCCTGGATATCCATCCCTTTCTCACTCTTTCCTATGTTAGGGTTTGGGATTTCCAGCAGACTCCTCCACTGCAGTCCGTAACTGCCTCTCCAGTATTAGAATGCAACTCATGAGGCTCACTTTGCTTGGTACATTATCATTCCTCGTTAGAGACCCCTCCAGGGCCCGCGATATGCCTGCGCTGACTTTATAATTACAAAGTCAATTTCTAAACAGACATTTGCAAATAAGTCAATTTAAATACCGGAGATTTGCAAACAATAATTAAGCAGTAACGTCGTTTTGTTTTTTTATTTTATTTTTAAGAATATATATATATATATATCCTGTGCGTTTTTTGTTTTCACCTTGTGACTATGTACTTTGCAATTGTTTGTTGAGCCAAAAAGCATTCTCGGAAATCAAATCAACGTGCTTGGGTGGGTGGGGGGGATCAAAAGCTGCTGTGAAAAATGCCCCCTTTCTCCCCTCTTGGCTCCCATGTTCTGCAAATATGAACACAGCTGACACTGAAGCTAGCTACAAGAACTCTTCAGCTGTGTGTGTGTGTGTGTGTGTGTGTGTGTGCGCGCGCACGCATGTGTGTTTGTGTGTGATTCCTTCGGGAAACCTGCAAAATTATAACCAAATTCAGTGATGCATGGCCTTACAGGGAGGGGGCTCTTCAGAGCAGAGACTAGGAAGAAAGTAGATCGCAGAGGTTTTGGACTTCAGCTCTCAGCATTCCTGACCATTGGCCATGCTGGCAGAGGCTTCTGGGAGTCTGAAACATCTGGAGATCTATCTTCTGTTGACCCCTGCTTAGGTGATAATGTCTATTACTTCACCGACTCAAGTTAAGTCCAGCATTCTGCGTCACACAGTGGCCTGCCAATGCTTCCGGGGAATGCATAAGGGGGGCAGGAGGGCAACAGTCCTACCCGACTCTTGTTCCCCAACTCCGGCAACTAGGAATTAGAGATATGCTGCTACTGAACATGGAGGTTATATTAAGTTGTCATGGCTGATAGCTCTTGATAGACCTAAGTTCCAAGGTTAGACCAATTAGCCAGGGGTAGGCATGCTTTTGTCCTCCAAATGTTTTAGACTGCAACTCGCACAATCCCTGACCATGCTAGCTGAGGCTTGTGGGTGTCATGGTCAAGAACATCCAGGTTGCCTGCTCCTGGTCTAGGTGGTCCAATCAAGCTTTTTGTGTGTGTGCGCATGATGTCCAGGCACCATTACCAACACTGCTGTGTGAGAGGATGATGGGAAAGGATAATGGCAGTGCTCCAGGCTTCAGTCTGACCTCAATGATGTCAGCAGGCCATCCTAGCTCATAAGGGAACCAGCAGGCCTTAATGATGCTATCTATCATCCTATACCAGTTCATCAAGGCTTGACCTGAGTCCAGGAAAAGCTTAGCTATTGTTTCTGCTGTCCTCCTTAGGGAGGGAAAGGGGGAGGCTTCCAAGTAATCCCTTTCTGGACCATCTCCTGAGTTCATTACATGTCTCCCTGTGGGGGTAAGGGACTGAAGAATCCATGAGAGGTGCTCAAGAGTCTGTTGCTGCAGACATAAACACCCTACACCCCCATTTTGGCATCAACACATAAAATAAATGGGAAGATCTTGGCCATGTTCAGAAAAGGAGGGATTGTTTCCTTACAGATGTGGTCCTTGGCCAGTTGATCTCAGTACTGGCTTGAGTTGAGATGCCTCCCCTGAGCGTGTGAAGAGTGACTTTTCATCATCACAGATAAGCATGGGTTTTTTGTAGGCATCTCTTATTGCCAGAAGCCAGAGAGAGGGAGAGAGGGAAAGAGAGAGAAGGAAAAGGAGCAGTGAACCACCTTTAAACGAGCTCCTTTACTACTTTCCTGTCTCCATACAATCCCCCAGTGGATAGCAGTTCTCACAAAAGATAATAATGGTTGCAATTCAGTGTAATTATTGGAAGTCTCTGCTCCAGAGAGGTTCTGAAGCTGTACAGGAGCTTGCTTCAGGCAGTCATTTGGGCTGTGTGTAGCTTTCGGACTTGAATAGCAGTGGGTGTTCTAGGTCATGCTCACTGAGTGAGTTGCACAGTAGCTTCCATAGAGTCTCACAACGGTACGGAATGCCGTTGCTAGGCACCGGGCTCCAGAGCGGCAGAAGACCTGCATGTGGGCTCATGCAAAGAAGCCAACCCTCCTCCTGTTTCTGCGGAAAGAACACGTAGGTTGTATAATGGATGAGGCAGAGGGGGCGGGGAAAGAATGCGTCCAGGCGTGGTCAGGTGAAGAGAAGGGCTGGCTCAGGAGAGTGAAGCAAGGCCACAGCTGCTGTGTGGGCTTCCATAGGAGGGAGATGAGGGGCAGCATTTCAAGGCAAAGATGCCAGTGGGGAAATCGAAGCAAGTTTGGGCCCCATCAAAAGGAGCATTTGGAGCTGTTTTGTAAAGGTGAGTGAGAGATGTCCTATAAGGAAGGACACTGCATTGTTCTACAAGACAGCATTGCTCTTATGATGCCGGCGTTTACTGAGTTAGTCTGTTGGTCCATATAAGCTCAGGGTTTTTTTGTTTTTGTTTTTTTGTTTGCCAACTACAGCTGGCAGCAGAACGTCAAGCTGTGCCATCTTTCAGAACCTCATCAGCTAGAGGTTGAGCCCAGGACCTTTTGTGGGCAAGGCATGCGAGAAGCACATTGACTGAGTCAGGAGGAAGCTAAATTCCTCCCCCTGCCACCTAGATGAGTGTGAGCCTGACCCAGCCATGAATTCAGAAGCAGTGATCTGCCCACCTCTGTCCCTTCTGGCCACACCTTTTTGGTATTGAGCGTGGTCAGGCTGGGTGTGTGTGAGTCTCAAGCCCCGAGACTCTGAATGTGTGACCCAGGCAAACCCCAAAGGCGTTCCTTAGGAGCACAAGAAGAGAGCTGTGCTGGATTAGAACAAAGGCCTATCTAGTTCAACAAGGATGATAAAGGGACTGGAAACAATGCCCTGTGAGGAGAGACTGAAAGAACTGGGCATGTTTAGCCTTCAGAAGAGGAGACTGAGGGGAGATATGATCGCACTCTTCCAGTACTTGAAGGGTTGTCACACAGAGGAGGGCCAGGATCTCTTCTCGATCATCCCAGTTTGCAGGACACAGAATAATGGGCTCAAGTGACAGGAACCCAGATTCCACCTAAACATCAGGAAAAATTTCCTGACTGTCAGAGCAATAAGACAATGGGAGCAACTACCTAGGAAGGTGGTGGGCTCTCCCAGTCTGGAGGCATTCAAGGTGCGTGCGGCTGGACAGCCATCTGTCGGGGATGCTTTGACCTGGATTCCTGCATTGAGCGGGGGGGGGGGGGGTTGGACTCGATGGCCTGGTAGGCCCCTTCCAACTCTACTTTTCTATGATTCTATGATTCAGCACTCTGTTCCCACAGTGGCCAACCAAATGCGCCCAAGCAGGACATGAGTGCAATAGCGTCATCCCACTTGAGTTCTCCAGCACCTGGCATTGAGGGATACTGCCTCTGATACTGGAGATAATATACAGCAGGGTTCTCCAACCTTGGGTCCCCAGATGTTGCTGGCCTACAGCTCCCACAAAACAGAAAAGGGAAGAGGAGCCCTCAGTGGGATAGCCGATATACAAAAATGATCTTTGAGAAAGTGGATACACAATAACAAAGTGCGGCACTCGAATTTATATTTACTTTAGTCAGATGGAGATGTATATATGCATTAGTGTTGCTTAAAATGGAATAAGTAATAACCAAATTCAAGACTCACTAAATATAGTGGTATCAACAATATGCAGGAATAAACTCCATTATGCATACATAATCAACAAGGCAGCATGAGAGACATATGATACCTAAGGTTAGATATCGAAAACTGGCATGACATACATAGTGACTGAAAATACACACACAGATACAATGACCTTCAAATATGTTTTATAAATTGTTATACGGTGACTCCGGAATGTGTCATTGTTTCATAATCTTCATCAGTATATGTAACAATTGTAGGCAGCTCCTTAATTTTTCTTAGCCTCTGATACTGAAGATAATAAGGTTCTCCAACCTTGGGTCCCCAGATGTTGCTGGCCTACAGCTCCCAGCATACCCAGCCAGCATGGCTAATAGCAAGGGATTCTGGGAACTGTAGTCCAGCAACATCTGGGGACCCAAGGTTGGAGAGCCCTGATATATAGCCATCATGACTAGTAGCTGTTGATTGCCTTCTCCTCCATGAATTTGTCTGATCCCCCTTTAGAGCCATCCAAGTTGGTGGACCTCCCCACACCCCAGTCTGGCTCCGTCCGAAGAGATATTGGTGCTCATGCCCAACAGGCAAGCCCTGGTCGATGCTGTGCAGTCAGCTGAAGTGTGGGGTTACACACATAGAGCTGCCATTACATTTACTTGTTACGGTTATATCCCTCCTTTCTTCCATCATGGATCTTAGGGGTGCTTAAATGGACCAGTCTACTGTCCAGGCACTGCCAAGCCCCAGCCCCAGACTTGCTTAGTTGAAGTAAGCTTCCTGATTCATATGCCTTCAGATAATGCCCTTGTATCCTTCTTCAGCCTTATATACGTTCAAAGCCCCTGAGCACCATATCGGGCTGAATGGCTTAGAAGCACTAGTTGCTTATTCAGGACACACACACACACACACACACACACACAGCAGGACAACTCTGGCTGTGATGCATTCCGAGTGCAAAGTGTAGGCCCGCTACCATTCTGTTAAATTATAAATACTTTTTTTCTTGATGAAAGTGAGAGCTTTTCCGTCAACATGGGTGTGTTAATATTAAAAGAAAAAGAAAGAAAAAAACACCAGCAACCCAAGTGCAATAAATAAATAAATAAATAAATAAATAAATAAATATCCCCCACAATCTTATCAAGTACCAAATTGCAGTTGCTATAGTGATTAACAATGGGCATCTTTCTTCAGCAGCCGGAGATGCTGAGGCAGCGAAAACAAATGTTTGTGTACGGCTGAGGCGAGGACGGTGACGGATTAGGGAGTGTTGGCCTTGAGATACAATGCAATACGGTCCTAAATAAATCATAAATGCAGGCTGGCACACCAAAGAGCATACCAATGTGGAGACAGAAGCTTGGGGGAAAGCTAGGAACAGGAGAGAGGGGAGGACACCAGAGTGAGAGACCATGCAATGCAATCCAGCACACACAGACCTAGGAACAGGAACCCAGTAGTGTAGCTTAATCCTTGAGGTCATGCGGGGCTTTACGCTCTATTATTAACAGTTTCCATAAGCAATTCTAATGTGCAAAGATATTTAACTCTGTGCACTTCCCTTGCACTGCGCGGCAGTTTTCTCCCCCTCTCCTAATACTCAGTCAGTCAGGCGATCACTCGTGACCGAGTAAGATTGTCTTCCAGGATAAAAAAAAAAAGAAGAAAATTTACAAAAAGGAGATTTAAAAGGAGGAAAATTCTAAAGAAAATTGTGTAGACTCTAGCGATGGGTCCGTAAGTGACTGTGGAGGCCAATTCTAGATCCACACAGCTTCCCACAGTGAGGACACAGGTTACCAGATGGAAGATGGTCTTGTAAAGGATTCATTTGATGTGCTTTTCGCTTAGCACGTTTCTCCCTTTCACCTTGCACTCGAGCTTCTTCAAAGTCCATAGAACCTTTGTGAAAGGCCAACCTCCAGTTAGATCATTCATGGGCCAGAGCTTCCCAGTTTTTGATGTTTATATTGCATTTTTTTAGATTAGCCTTAAGAACATCTTTAAACCTCTTATATTGACCACCGGTATTCCGCTTTCCATCCTTGAGTTGGGAATAAAGTAACTGCTTTGGGAGATGGCAGTCAGGCATTCGAACAACATGACCGGTCCACTGAAGTTGGCGTTGAAGGATCATTTTTCAATGCTAGTAGTCTTTGCTTCTTCCTGTACACTGACATTTGTTCGCCTATCTTCCCAAGTAATTCGCAGGATTTTCCGGAGGCAACGTTGATGAAAAGGACTTGGAGGTGACGTTTATAGATAGTCCATGTTTCGCAGGCATACAATAAAGTTGGTAATACAATGGCTTCATAAACCAGTGTTTTGGTCTTCTTACAAATATCCCGATCCTCGAACACTCTATGTTCATTCGAGAAAATGCGGCACTTGCGGAGCTCAGACGATGCTGGATTTCACTGTCTATGTTAGCTGTAACAGAAAGATAGCTGCCAAGATAGAGAAAATGATCGACATTTTCCAGTATTGTCCCGCCAAGCTGGATAGATGGCATCACCAAAGGGTTAGCTTGCACTTGCTGATGAAGCACTTTGTTTTTTTTTATGTTAAGTGAGAGACCAAGTTTTCCGTATGCTTCTGCAAAGCATTTAGGATAGTTTGGAGATCATCCTCTGAGTGTGCGGAGACCACATTATCATCAGCATACTGAAGTTCCACAATGGAGGTTGTAATTACCTTACTTTTTGCTTTCAGCCTGCTGAGATTAAAAGCTTTCCATCTGTTCGATATATAATTCCCACACCAGTGGGACGTTTCCCCTTGACAAGATGTAAAATACTAGAACCCAGGCCATAGGGATGGGCGCCAAGCCCGGCACTTGACTCGCGGGGCGCTCGGTGAGCACCGCCGCCGCGCAAGCCAAGCCTAGCCTCTGCCGAGTGCCTCAGCCGGTGCTTCCCGGACTTCCTTCATGTTCCCGGGCTCTACGCCATTTACGTAGAAAATGGCGTAGAAGTATACGTTAGAAACGGCTGCAATTTGCATAAATTGCAGCTGTTTTTAATTAATACGACACCATTTTCTACGTAAACGGTGAATATTACGCCATTTTCTACATAGGAAACATAGTGCCCGGAACCTGGAAGTAGCTTCCCCCCGGCTTGGCTTGTGAGTACGTGAGCCGAGCCAGGAAAAGGTAAGTTAAGTGGAGCTTGGAGGGGTCGAGCCCGGCGAGTTTGCCGAGATTCCACCCCCTGCTGAGCTCCACGCACATAACCCAGGGTCCCTAACCCAGGGTCATTCCATGAAGCTGATTGGTGGGTGATTCAGGACAGGTAAAAGGAAGCAAGTCTTTCACATAGACACAGTGCATAGTTAATTATTTTATTTTTATTTATTATATTTATACCCCGCCTTTTTTCCTGCAAGGAACCCAAGGCGGCTTACATAATCCTCCTCCTCCTCCTCCTCTCCATTTTATCCTCAGAACAACCCTGTGAGGTAGGTTAGGCTGAGAGAGTCAGTGACTGGCCCAAAGTCACCCAGTGAGTTTCATGGCCGAGCGGGGACTAGAACCCGGATCTCCCTAGTCCAACACTCTCACCACTGCGCCACACTGGCCACAATTCACCAAGCTCAGCAGGGCTACTCCCACACTGAGAAAGCAAAGGGTTACCATCTTCATATTAAATGAGTAGGCTAAACATGATGTTTCATCATTAGTCAGGGCAGTTGTTTCTGAAGTTATTTCAGAACCGCAGCCATTTTAATTCAAAGTCTTGAGTCGTTTCAGTCTCAAAACAAAGAAGCTTCATGCTCACCTTCTTGTGGTGGTTTCAAATCTTCCAAGATTATTAAGGGTGTGATCCTATGTATGTTAGGACAGCCAAAAGTCCTACAACTCCTACAATGGGGCATGCTAGGAGTTGTAAGACTTTTTGCTGCCCGAACATGCATAGGTATGGAGTTTGCTACCACCAGATGTAGCGAATTTGGATGGCTCTAAAAGGAGATTTTAGACAAATTCATGGAGGAAAAGGCATTCAGTGCCTACTAGTCATGATAGCTGTGTGCTATCTCCAGGATCAGAGGCAGTCTGCCTCTGTACACCAGTTGCTGGGGAACATGAGTGGGAGGATGCTGTTGCACTCATGTACTACTTGTGATTGGCCACTGTGTGAACGGAATGCTGGACTAGATGGATCCTTGCTTTGATCCTGCATGGCTCATCTTACATTCTTATTACCTTCAGCGTACTTCACATGCACAGAAGCATTCAGGAATTCCAAACAAGGTTCAGCTTGTATGGTGCACATCAGCGCCTTTGCTGTAGTCATCCTCATCCCCTGAATGACTTTTCATGGAAGACCCTGTGGCCATCCTGTCATGTTTCTCCTTACTGCGGCCACCACCTCTTGATTCACCAAGAGCTGTGGGTTAATTTTCCATTTAGGAGGGAGCAACCGCCAGCTAGGGATGTAAAGATGCTGTAAAATCCATCCCGTCTGTGTTTCATGGATTGTCAGGTGCCTTTTGTTCCGCTCATTGATGGAATCGGATCTTGCACAAATGCATTCGTACACAGGCCTGTGGCTCACGTTGGCTCAGCTTTGGATGGGAGAGCGACCCCTCCTCTAGTTTCCTGCATTGAGCAGGGGGTTGGACTCGATGGCCTTGTAGGCCCCTTCCAACTCTATGATCTATGAAATCTATGAAACATTTGCACACATTTGGAGTTGCATGAATTCACACTCCCAAAAATACACAACCCCCCCCCCCCCATGCATATTTTCATTCTTTAGCCTATGGGGGAAATGCTCATTTTGGTTTTTTTTTTTTTTTTTTTAATTTCTTTTATGTATTTTTCTATGGCTAAATTTGCATAAAATTATGTAAAAAATAACAACTGGTCTGCAAGACCGCAGAATCGGGAAAAGCCAGGTTGGATTCTTAGAAATCCAAACTCATTTGAGTCCATTGTGGATATCTCTGACATCTCTTATGCCAGCTAGGGCTGGGCGTCCCGCCTGACACTTGACTTGCAGAGCGCGAGCGAGCCAAGCGCGAGCGCCAACTGAGGCACTCGCTGGACCTCCAGGTCCCCGGCGCTACGTTGTTTATGTAGAAAATGGCCCAATATGCACAAATTACAGCCTAATTTGTGCAAATTAGGCCATAATTTGCTCATATTAGGCCATTTTCTATGTAAACAACATAGCGCCAGGAACCCGGAAGTTGCTTCCCCGGCTCGGCTCACGAGAACGCGAGTCGAGCTGGGGAAAAGGTAGGGCGAGCGGCGCTCAGGGGGGGTTGAGCACAGCTAGTTCACCGGACTTCCACCCCCTCCCTAGTCAAGCTCCGTGCACATCCCTACGAGTGCCATCTAACTTCCCAGTCACCGCTGAATGAGTTCCACATGTTTCCTCCTTAGCTTGCCTTGGACACAGGCAGCATATAGTGGGAAAGAGCGGTCCAGCATGCTTGGCAAAAATAATAATAACAAAAATTTTAAAAAAACCATCCTTAGATTGCTTAAAGTACACAAGCTCCAATTCAAGACATGTCTTGCTGTTTGTTTGTTTTTATTATATATTTAATCTGCCCTATAATGGATGTTCCCTGGGGTTGAGCAGATTAAAAAAACACACATGCACTAAAAGAATATAATACGATACAAAACAACAAACAGCACGGGAATACAAATATACATAAAACCAGCCAGAAAAGCTGGGAACTAAACTTGAAAACTCTAACGTGCCTGGAAGAGAAGAAAGGTCTTTGCATGACATTCAAACGATAACAATGCATGCACCAGGCAAGCCTCCTTGGGGAATGAATTCCATAAATGAGGGACCACAAGTGTGAAGGCCCTCTCTGTATCTACCCATCTAACATCCTTTGGCACCCAGAGGGGGGGGTAATTAGGGATGAGAGATGAAGAAATCAGACAGGTAGCCTAAAAAGAAACAAAACCCTTTGCTCTCTGCATAGCGTACACTAGGGGGCGGCGGAAGATAGATGTGCTAGAGAAAATGAACAGGACAATGCTATTGCCCTCATATCCTGTTTGCAGACTTCCCAAGGCATCTGGATCAATTGGTAGATCTACTGGGTGAGCTGTAGTAGACGGATGGGCGAATGGGCGATATTCGAGATCGCTCGGATTTTCCAAATGTCGTCATCTTGCTGCTTGTCTCACGCCCGATTGCTGTTCAGGTTTTGCGATACCTGCTCGCTCGGCGCCAATGGGGAAATTGTGCAAACCGAGCAGCAATCAAACGTGAAATTTGTGCAGCTTTCCCAAGATTTGCACAAATTCCCTCCACGACTAAAGCAGGGCTTCAGTCTTCAGGGGAAATGGGCACAAATTAGGAAAGGCGGCTTATGAGTCCTCTCCTTTCTCCAGCAAGGCCTTCAGGATCAGGCGTATTATAAGGCCTCTCCTTACAGCCTCCAGATCCCGTTCCCCTTGCAAGAGTAAGTTTCTAGGATATGGAGGGGGACTAGAAAAGGGGAGGAAGGGGAAAAACTCCCCAAGTCTTGTGTTCTTCTAAGCTTTCCCAGAAGAAAAGAAAGAAAAAAGAAGCTTGGCAAGACCTGAGCTTTTCCCAAGAATTCCTGGGGGGAAACAACAACAACAACAAAAAAAATTCATTGTGAAGTGAGCCTGTCCATTGTTCTTCCAGTCACCTAACATTTTACAGCTGGCCAGCAAGTGCAGTCAGGACTGGAGCCTGACGCACTATCCATAGATTACACTGGCTTTAGAATGCACCCAGTAAAAGATGTTCTAGCATATGGGTAAGTGAGTACCAGTATTTTGTGCCTCTGGAACAATTGAACTATGGAATTCAGTACCACAAGATGTAGCGATGATGGCCATCAAACGGGATTAGACAAAATCATGGAGGATACGTCTATCACTGGCTACTAGTCATGATGGCTATCTGCTCTACCTGCAGCATTGTAGGCAGTATTCCTCTGAGTACCAGTTGCTAGAGAACATGAACAGGAGAATGCTATATTGCCCTCATATCCTGTTTGCAGACTTCCCAGAGCATCTGGCTGGCCACTGTGGGAACAGAATGCTGAACTACATAGTCCTTTGTTCCGATCCAGCACAGCTCTTCTTATGTTTTTGGTTTTTTTTAAATATTATATAATATTGCCCCTTTCTACAGAGCTGGTGTTTTACAGTTTTAGTAATTTCCTTAAGAACTGAGTTCTCCAGGGAAGCTGACCTGAATTACGGGCCTGTGTAGGGTTATAGACTGGTTAGTGTCTGCTCGCGGGGAGCCCAGAGAGATCTCTGTTTCCCTTTGGTCTATCTGTACGCACAGCTTCAGCCTTGATGTGGAGTGAAAAATTGAAATGCGGACAGTTCAGTCAACAGAATGTCTGTGAAATTAATGAGGCCCTTCGCTTCCAACACCTGATAATTACATCTTTCAATTAAATGAACTCTCTTGCTGTCCGGGATCTTATAAATTAACTCAAAGCAATGCGTCTCCTGCAGGCTGCCAAATATTGCCGGCCCAAAAAAAAAAATTGCATGCTGCTGACATCTTCAAGGAAGAGCAGGGAAGCCTAGTGGCCCATTTGCTTTACGGATGATACTTACATGCCCAGAACTAGACAACACCACATGCAATTCTCCCAGTGCATCACTTTGATTCCACACTGTTGTTGGCCCCAAATAAGCCAGTACTGAAATGCCAGGGTAGCGAAGCCTCTTGAGACTCAAATGCAAGATTTTAATTTGAAGATCCACTCCCATATGTCGAAGTCAGACCCAAAGTTCACTAAACTCAGGGCTGCAGCAGAAGGAGAAAAACGGCTATTCCATCGACTCCGCCAAGACACCAACTGTTTTTGGCTTCTCCTCCCTGAATTATTTCTTTCTCAGATGGTCCCTATAAGACCTTTATAACTTTAAAAACTAATGAATGAGTTTGCTTTTTCTCCCCCTTCATCCCTTTTTCCTTTTGTGTTGTGTCTTTTAGATCATA
>JAHFWL010001420.1:0-18220 GCA_021292165.1 Shinisaurus crocodilurus
GGCCTGTGCGTCAGTGTGGGGTCCAGTGGGGAAAGTGACATCACTCACAAAGGGTGCCACCAAAGTGGATCTTTCAGACCATTATCCACACGCCAAACCTGGTTTGGCGCCACCAGGCGCACCTTCTTTCCCTTTGGGGTATCACCTGGCCCCGGCCACCAGGGAGAGGATACTCAAGGGTGAATTTATGATGTCTTCTCCCTGTTGAGCAGGGAGCCGGATGCCATTGAGAAAGAGAAACTCAAGGACCGTGAGCAAGAAAAATTCAAAGCAAAAAAGCCAGCCCGTACTGGGGCCAATTGGCTGCCCGGGTTTTACTTTACATGGGTACTCTTCAACAGGAATTCCCTGACCGGGCCGTCATTCTCACTAAATATCTCGATATGATATATCGGGCTTATTCAGGATATGAAGGCGGAGCCTGGCTTGCATACGAGGTGGGGTTCGGAAAAAAGGCCGCTTTTGACCACACTATTCGATGGGATAGGAAGGACGACGACTTGTGGATGGAATTTATGATTCCAGCCAGGCCGGTCGTCGGGGAACGGTCCAAGAGCGGCCACATTCTATCTAAATTTACAGGCAACACCTCACCCCGGGCACAGCCGGGGAAGTCGGTTCAACCCCGGCCACTCTGTTGGGAATACATCTCTAAAGGCACCTGCTCACGGCACGAATGCCCATACAGGCACGCCTGCAGCATCTGCAAGGGGTCGCACAACCCGGCTTCATGCTTCAAGGTCCGCTGAACAAAGGGAGGAGGCGAGTTCGGATCAGCCAAGCGCCCCCCGGGACCGAGCCAACAGCAACCTCCAAAAGGGCCCCAGCCCAGTTAAGATCGGGCCTTAGGCTCGTCTGTTAAGGCTCTACCCTGGCAAGGATGCGGCCAGGGTACCTTAGGGATAGTTTGCTTTTTGGTTTTAGGATCCTGTTTCAGGGCCCTCGTTTTCATGTTATGTCCCGCAATCAGCGCTCTATCCTGGGATGGAGACTATTGTGGCGCAAAAATAGTTAAAGAACTTTTAGCGGGTAGGATCCGGGGCCCATTTCTCTCCTTGCTGCTCCCTAACCTTAGGGTCTCCCCACTGGTGGTAGTGTCCAAAAAGGCCGAGGGAGAGTTCCGTCTGATACAATCTCTCTTTTCCCAAAGGGGCCTCTGTTAACGACGCCATACCAGAACACTTTTGCTCTGTGCACTATACCTTTTGACTCCGCGGTGGCTGTGGTTTGCCGTTGCGGCCGCGGGGCCCTTCTGGGAAAATGCGACATCAAGTCTGCCTGCAGGTTACTCCCCGTCCACCCGGACGACTTTGACTTGCTCGGTTTCCGATTCCAGGGCCGGTTTTATATCGACGGAGCTATGCCTATGCGCTGCTCGATCTCGTGCTCAGCTTGAGCGTTTTAGTTCATTTCTCGAATGGGCCCTGTGTAATCGTGCCGGGGAGTCAAGTCATACATTACCTGGACGATTTTCTGTTGGCGGGCATTCAGGACACCAATCAGTGTGCCTTTTTGATGGCGCAATTTCAAGAGTTGTCATCCGAATTTGGTGTCCCCCTCGCTACAGAGAAGAAGGAAGGCCCCTCCTCCATTCTGGTATTCCTGGGCATCAACCGGATACCAACATGCAGTGCTCTCGCCTCCCTATGCATAGGCTACAGGCCCTCCTTTTTCAGGTACGCCGCATGGCACAGTCACGCAAGGCCTCCCTTCGGGAACTCCAGGGGCTTGTTGGCCACTTGAATTTTGCGTGCAGGGTGGTGGCGCCAGGCAGAGCTTTTTAGCGGTGCCTCTGTGCTGCCATGTGTGGCCTGACAAGACCCTTTCACCGGGTCGTGTAAATGCCTCCATGAGGGCGGATTTGAGGGCTTGGCTTCAATTCCTTGTCATCTAGAAGCCCTCGGGTTATGCATCTGGTTCGCGCTTTTACATTGCGCTGTTTGCAATTTAACATCTTATTTCGGGCACGGCATGTTCCGGGCTTGGACAACAGCATAGCGGATGCATTGTCTCGCGATCAGATGCATAGGTTCCGAGCGCTTGCCCCCTGGGCGTCGGACCACCCGGTGATAATGCCAGACTGTCTTTGGCAGATGGGAGGTCAGTCTCCGAGCACGCCATAATGCAGTCATTGGCACCTACCACGAGGGTCGCTTATGAACGGGACGATAAGGTGTAAACTGGCGGGCCTGGCGTTCCGCGCCAAGGCACGTGGTTTTCCTGACAATACCGGGGATTCAGGGTTCGCGGGATGCTGCTGGGTTGTGCTAGGGAACATCCAGCAGCACCTGACACAAGGGCGCCACTGTCCCCTGACATTCTTTTAGGTCTTCGTGCGCTGTGGCCTTCTGTCTGTTCTTCCAGCTACGAGGTGTTATTGTTCCATGTGGCAGCATTAACCACATTTTGGGGCTTTTAGAGTTTCTGAACGGGTGGTCCGTTCTAAATTAGATGTCTCTGCCAGGGCGTTACAGTTCTCTGACCTGCACGTCACTGTGTCCGGTGTGTGTCTGCGATTTCGCAGGTCCAAGTCTGATCAGCTGGCCAAGGGTGCAATGATTACCTTGTACCCAGCTGCTTCAGAGGAAATCCGCCCTTGGCGGCCTTACGCACCTTTATCACCATGCGGGGCACGGCCGCAGGTCCATTATTTCAACATATTGATGGTTCCCCTTTAACCAGGTACCAGTTTGGGTGGTTACCAAACAGGCATGGGAAGCACTGGGCCTTTCGCATATGCGTTTGGCACTCACTCGTTCAGGATTGGTGCAGCCTCCATGGCTGCTGCCTTGGGTTTCCCGGTTAGCAGGGTAAAAGCAGTTGGAAGATGGTGTTCCCGAGCCTACCGCTCCTACGTCCGCGAGTTGCCTTGATTTGCGCTGCCGCTTCTTTGTTTCTCTGTTTTTCAGGTGCTTGGAGCAAAGGAAGGCCGGTTCGTGTGTTGATTCGTGGCCACAGCATGATATTTGGGCAGCGCGACGTGCTGCCAAGTCCTGGGTCGGTGCCCAGCTGGGCATCGGACAGATGGCCAACATCCAGTGGCTGGGTCGGCGCGGTATGCAGTGGCACGACCTTCTCTACACACTTTTTCGCTCCGCCTTGTTAAAGCTCCACTGCACGTGTTAGTGCTGCACCTGGGCGGCAACGACCTTGGCTTGCTGAAGGGCAAGGCCTTGATCTTAACAAGCAACTAAGGACTTCTTTCAGTTCCTCCCCGTGGCCCGGTGTTGTCATTTTGTGGTCACATATCCTGCCACGTTTCTGTTGGAGGTACTCCGTGCGCCTGGCATGTTTGAACAGGGCGGCTTGGAAGGCCAACGGGGAAGTTCAGAGGGCCATTGGAGGCATGGGGTTCGTCATACCTCATCCCGAGATATCCTTGGCCCGGAGGGAGCTGTACCGGCCGGACGGGGTTCATTTGTCCGACACCGGGAATGATATATTTCTCGAGGATCTGCGAAGGGCCCTGCTCGAGCTTATCTCTGGCAGGTGGGGGAGAGTCGACTAAGCAGAGGCTTGTCTCTCTCTGTGGCGGTAAGTGCGGTGAATAGGCAGTGGGGGTTAGGGTTTCGGTGTGCATCCCTTGGCACCTTTGAAGGTGATGGGCGAGAACCCGAGCCTCACAAATGTCGATGCCTTGTGGCTCAATTTGTGAGAGGTAGGGTCGCCTTTGGGGTCTACGCATCTCACCCTCCTCGGTTGTCCCGTGGCGCCGGGGGGCGGTGACCTTGGTAGATCCCCCAGCACCCCGTGTGCGGAATTCGAGGATGGCGAGTCACTGCGCCGCCCTCGAGTTTGGGATGCTTTCGCCCAGACATGCTCCACTGGCCTTTGGGCCGGCCTTAGTTAATCCCGCACTTCTCCCTTCGCAGACCTCTGAATTAATAAATGTGGCCCTGATTTTATACCATAACTGTTGTCTCGTCTCTTCATTTCCCCCTTTACCCTCGCAATTCCCTTCACACCCCACGCTCCTGTGGGGTGGGGAGAGTTTTTGCGAGGGGGGGGGAGTGGAGAACGAGGACTCTAAATGAGGTGATTTCACCTCCAATCAGGGCACGGGCAAATTGTTTGCCCGAAGGGGACAGGCTTAAGGGGTGGGGCCCTGAGGCAGTATTTATGCACAGGAGACCCCACCTCATGCCTCTTTCTTTGCAGCTCCCTCCCTCCACTCCCGATGAAGCAGTGTGGGCTCCTCTGGTCGCCTTTTACGGGGCCGAGTAGGAATTTTGGCTCATTGTCCTAATTGGCTCGGGGCAATGTGCGCGTTTCGCCTACTCCATACTGTGGAATCGGCGGTGGGTTTGTTGTTTTGGGTTACAGGTTATTTCGGTCACATTGGCCTTAGGTTAGGCGGTAAGTGCGGTGAATAGGCAGTGGGGGTTAGGGTTTCGGTGTGCATCCCTTGGCACCTTTGAAGGTGATGGGCGAGAACCCGAGCCTCACAAATGTCGATGCCTTGTGGCTCAATTTGTGAGAGGTAGGGTCGCCTTTGGGGTCTACGCATCTCACCCTCCTCGGTTGTCCCGTGGCGCCGGGGGGCGGTGACCTTGGTAGATCCCCCAGCACCCCGTGTGCGGAATTCGAGGATGGCGAGTCACTGCGCCGCCCTCGAGTTTGGGATGCTTTCGCCCAGACATGCTCCACTGGCCTTTGGGCCGGCCTTAGTTAATCCCGCACTTCTCCCTTCGCAGACCTCTGAATTAATAAATGTGGCCCTGATTTTATACCATAACTGTTGTCTCGTCTCTTCATTTCCCCCTTTACCCTCGCAAATGTTTTCCACATAGAAGTGAGCTAAGAATTGTACCAAAATCCTAGTGTAGTACCTTTATTAGGCCCATTCAAAGGTCACCAAAACTCTGCAAGCTTTTGAAATCAGTTACTTGGTTCTTGGTCCCCCCCCCCCCCTATCTTGAATGAGGCATATCTTGCCTGAAGAAGAGAACTGAAGATCTCAGAAGTTTGCACATTTTTTGCAACCTTCAAATGGGCCTAATAGAGGTATTACACTGATATGGATTTTGGGATTTTTAAGATTATGCACAAATGCAGTGTTTTTCTAGAATATGCAGTTCCAGCCAGGGTGGAATTGGGTCTGAATCAGGATCAGAAATATCAGAATCTGTTAATAGATCCAGTTGATTTGGTTACATTCTGAGGTTGTTATAGGTCTTGACATACAGAGCTTCTAGCATGGCATACAGTGACATCATCAATCCCTCAACACATTGGACACCTCTGTGCATACACAACAAGGCATCCCAAGTGATGCTAGGCCTTAGTGTATATGGATTTCTTGCACATCGTCTGTATATACTGATGATTTCCTCGACCTTGCAGTGCTTCATGCATAGGATACATGGAATTGCATTGTGGTCTTGCTCATGTCATGCATAGATGCTGTTCAGAGCCTGGGGTGGCATTCTGGAAGCTACTAGATTATGGAATTCAGCCTAGGAGTTTCAATAAATTCCAGAATAAAACAATCTGGTTCCACCTGAATGGAATTTAAAAAGAGATACTTGTGTTAAGTTGGGCTGATAGCAATAGCATTTCCAGTCACTAAAAGTATGGCAAATAAATAAATAAAAATAATAATAAGACCTTTTTTTGGGTGTTTATTTTCCTGTTCACCTTCTCTGCTTCTAACCTTATTTGATTGCCTTGACATCTATTTTCTGGCATATAATTGTTTCCTGTCACTTCCTGTTAGATTTCTTCTTACCCTCTTCTTGATGGAATGTATAGTCTAATTCCTCACTACGTGTATCCAGCAGAGCTGGTGTTCTGTGCTAAAATTCTAGAATTATGTAAATTGAGACTTCTTTGACACACCTTCATTCCTTCATTTATTTATCTATCATGTGCACCATTTCTTATGACACCATTTTCTGAGCTCAGGATGGAATACACAAGGTTATCCTATTTTATTCTCATAACAATTCTATGAAACAGGTTAGGCTGAGGTACAGTGACTTGCTTGCCTTGCCACACAGTGAGCTTCGTGGCTGACTGGTAATATTGACAGGTTTATCTTCTTTTGCCTACCATTCAAAACAGTCCTTTGCCTTATCTCATTTCCCACCCAAAATGTTTTGGCCCAAATTTGAAGAAGCAACTCATTGAAAGGGCTAAAATTGCTCCAGCCCTGATGGCTTACAATCCACCCTGTAGGCTCGGCCGCCTACGTGGATTCAGCAGAGTGTGAGATGGAAGATACAGCCTCTGTCCCATGTGTGTAACCGGCCCATATAGTTCACACAGAGATTCAGCATTTGTCTCCCACACACAGCATGTCCAAGCGTCTCGGATTTCAGCCAACTTCAGCTTGCTCGTCCTGTCAGCTCAACTGTAATTAGGAATTTCCATAGAATCCACCGCAGGGTTTTTACTACCTGTTTATTCTATATCAGAGTAAATACAATCTCCTAAGTTACAGTCTATATTGCAGATTATAATGCATAGCCAGTGCATAGCCAGTCCAGTCTAGCACACTTCATTACATGATTGCAACAAGTCAGAGAGAAGAGACAAGAAGAAGCACACAGAAAGCAATCCTTCTCTCTACCACAAAAGTTACAGGAAACGAAACTTAACAATCATACTACGTCATCAGAAAGTACAAACCATGTGATCAGCTCATATTTCTTTCCCACCTACTTTCCCCATGAGAATAGAATAGTAGTGTCAGACTAAACAAGATTGTTTTTCTAGCCATCCTGTACCTTTCCAAATGAAAACACTTGTGCCACAGCTGTTGTGTTGTTACATGTCCCAACACTCATGAGATAACCAAAACATATTTAGATACTGTACTGTGAACTCATTTCAGAAAGCACTGAATTCCTTGTCCCTAAAGTAACATTTACATCTACATTTGCATTAATCAACATTATTGGATTCAAAAACACCCCATGTATAGAAGGCTGTGTGAACCATACACAATATTAATATTTGAATTATTACTTGTGAATATTGTCATATGACATGTTGAGTAAGTAAACCTCAACTTATCAAGCAGGAATGAATGAATGTATTGGGTTTTCATGACTTTGAAAATCAAGATATTTCATGACTTCATCCAGCACACATAAAGGCACTACAGCATAAATAATGCCAATAATAAATCATGCTGTCGCTCTCCCTTTGTAAGTGTATCATGCCAACACTCACGTTTCAGCACATGTAGTGTTTGTTCTCTTTGCTCATTTTACCAGTACAGCTGCTCACTTTCCCCAACTCTGCACTTTCATACACAGAAGGAATCACAGGAAGTGGCCACAGGAAAGGTAGGCATGATGTTGCAATCCTCCTATGCTATGTGGAGTGGTACGGGACTGTTCCAGGGTTTTAATTTGACCCTGCATTGTGCAAATGTACCATACCTACCTAAGAACAGTCAAAGGTATAATATGTCAACAGCCCTCCCTAAGCTGGGAACTCTGTACATAAAGAGAATCCAGCAACTGCATAGGGATGAATGGGCACAGGAATGTGAGTTGGAAGACTTGTCTTACCCTTTGCATGGATTTCAGCTACTTTCCTAGTTACCATCTAAGGACACTGAAATGAATGTCTTAACACTACAACCCTGGTGTGTGTGTGTGTGTGTGTGTGTGTGTGTGTGTGTGTGTGTGTGTTTATGCAGTTAGCATTCAAAGGCTAATATATAACTACACCCTGAATTAGATTAACACCAAGGAGGAGAGTGTGTGCCTCTTTAAGCAACCGGGCTGCAGTAAATACTGATGCAGTTTGTTGGTATTCTGTTCTTTTCAAAGGGATGGAGAGTGGAGATCATTGGCTGCATTGAGGAGCTGTCACATTCTCAGTGCTGGAGAAGTGCCTGGCAAGTGAATCGAAGCAGCATTTGAGCTCTCTGTGTGCACAAGCTTCAGAAACGTTAAGAATGATGAATCAAATGAATATTCGACCTTAAAGCTGAGACAAGCTCATACAAATCTGACAGCAAATCTGACAGTCATAAGTACTCTTGCAAAAGGAGCAACAGCAGAAGTCTGTGCAAGAAGAAGGGATTTCTAACCCGTTTGCTCTATAACTCCTTGTGGAATTTGTGCTGTCCTGGGTGCTGAAACATGAACCAAACTGCAACTGTGTCCCATCAGGCAAAATGTCAGTCTTCCAAGACAATCAAGGTAAGGGCAAATCATTATTGTTGCAGACTGGTTGTGTCTTTCTTTCTTTCCTTCTTTCATCTTTCTATTTATATCTGGGACAATGTGGTTGTCATTATTCCACATATTTGTGAAATTTCTGTTTTTTATATATTAAATGTATCCACATATTTATGATAATTTGTATTTTTAATGCAAGATGAGTCATGAATATTTTTATTTTGAATAATTTGAATATGCTTGCATTGTCATTACCTTTCTAGTGTTTTTTTTTACTTGGGATAGCAGGGCCAGCGAGCTTCCTAAGTCTGAATACTCGTAACTGTAATTATGATTGACAAGTTTAGTAAGCTTGGCAGTACTTTCTACAAAGACAGACAAAAGAAGCAAGGAAACACCATGCCACAGGAGTAGCAACCTGTTCAATGATTTCTTTTAGTTTCTTGTATTTTGTGTATACAACACAGAACATCCCAGGCAGAGGGGATTTTGAATTATTGTCAGTCACTTTAACCAGAAGGTCAGATCAGCTGTATGGACAGATTTGACAGCCAAGTTGAAATGAAATGGAGCACAGTTGGCTTGCTGGTGGCTTGTTAATTGAAAATGTTTTTGGTGGCTGGGATAACCCAGAGGTGTAGTGGGAAGCTGAAGTTTTATTGATGGCCCTGTCATTTTGTGAATGGTCTTGACTGACATGGATTGATCAGTTAACAATATGAAATAAACTCTCACATCATTTTGTGTTTTCCTTACTGCATTTAGTCCACATGTGTACGTATTTGATGTGTGACAAATGATAGATATTTTCAGTATTGCAGTGAAGAGGTTTGATAAAAACATTGCACTGATTTTTATATCAACTTAACTATCCTTTACAACATATATATATATATATATATATCCAATATCAAGCAAAAGTATGTGCCTTATCTGAAAAGTCATTTCCACTAATTTATCCATCATTGTGATTGAAGAAAACCCCTCTATATGATGTGCTTTCCTGGCTATATTATATCCTATCTGTCTATCAGTCTATCTATGAAAAACCTCTAAGTGCACAGCATAAAACAATACTACATGGAATTTATAGTCTACAAAATTCTACCAGAGGGTGCATAAAACTACTAAGGCTCAATCCTAGGCTCATTTACTTGGGACTAGATCCCATTGAATGTGGTGGGACATGCAGCACTGTGCTATGCTGATTTATTCAGAAGCCAGTCAGTCTGACTGAGTTCAGTGATACTTACTCCCAAGTAAGCGTGCATGGGATTGCAGCCTTACTTGCAATGTGCATAGGACTGGGTGTCCTGTAGTTTACCAGAATGCTTTTTGTGTTTTAATGAACAGTTAATATCTGTTCTCTTTAATAAAATGAAATGAATGACAACAAAACCAATTTCTAAAACTACTTAAGCGTTGTACAGTTACTTGTTCTAAACACGACATATGTAGCAATCATGACTTATGGTGCAATCCTATACATCTCTATTCAAAAGTAAGTCCCATTGAGTTCAATAGTATTTACTTCCAGGTAACTGTGTATAGGATTGCAACCTTAATATTCTTGTGACTGTAAATAGGCTATATTTCAGTTTGACAAACCAGACTAACACTTCCTGGCAAGCAGTAATGGAAGACCTGTGGACATGATGATCATCCATGTGAGTTTTAATGTTCTCTATGAAAGGTAAATTATCAGTTATATCTTGTTTGTGTATGAAGGCAAGCAAACCTTATAACTGCACTTGAGCTGCTCATAATGTATCTAGTAGTAAATCAACTTCAATTCCTCTTAAGGCTCTACAGTCCTAACACTATGAGTACTATATGAAGGATGTGCAATGCAGTGTGGGCAGAATCCTATCTGCTAGAATTGAAACCAAATTTCCATTGACAGTAACACTTATTAAATGCATTTGACTACATGCCAAAAGGGAAGCACAAAGATGTCACTGTGACATTAAAAACCCAGACTGGTCAATATCAGAGCGAGTGAGCAAGCCAGTTGTGTTCAGGCATAAACCCTTTATGGTACAGCCATCATGAGAATAACAATGCCCAAGATAAACCTTTTGATTTTCTGCTCTCTCTTTTTGATGGCAGGTGTATTATGTGCTTTGAAAACATTTCAAGATACTGCAGTGCTAAGCGAATGGTTGCAGCAGCAACCTGACATAAATACAAAGTTAGGATACAGATTGTTTCGGCAGTTGAGGAGCACAAGCTCTTTGACATGTCTTCTGAGTAGTAGCGTTTCCAATATGAATGCCGTGGTGTAAAGATCTAATCATTTCCCCCCTAGCAATCAATTCGAATGCACAAAGGCACTCCTGTGCAGGAAATACCTTCATAAGTAGATATGTGACCTACAGGCTAGGGTAACTGACATGCTCACAGGAGCTGTGTCTTGTAGTATTGCCCTGAAGTGGAAGGGCAGAAGGAAGACAGGATTAGGTCTAAGAATGCTGGAACAAATGGACCAAAGAAAAGGCGAGAGCCAAGGAATTCTACACAGGTTGCAGGGATTGAACTGCTGATGAGACAGCGAGATCTGCAACAGCTTGAGATCAAATAGGAGTGAACAAGGCACCAAACATGGTCTTCTTCTCCTGTCAGGGCTCACCATTATCCACAGCACTGCCTGCAGGAATTCCTACTGTGGTGTCTGAAACAGCTGTACCAACCACACATGCTGATGACTTCAGGCATCATGGCACCCTGCAGCCTTGTGGGAAAGGGTGTGTACAGCATCAATGCCTGGGAAAAGTCATCACCATTCTGGACACTGCTGCCCTGCCATGGTATCTTTGCAGTGATGCCGCTTCCCTTTTTTCAGCTTCTGAGTGTGTTCTCTAACCCACAGAAAGGTGGGCGAGATCCGAAAGGCGCTGGAGGAGGCAGGCCAGGACATGGAAACAGAGCACCTGGTGTAAAATCTGGTTGGTCCTTTAACAAGGCATACCAAGAACTATGCAGGGAACAAAATCTTCTGACAGTCACGAGCTCAGCTCTGACATTGTCACACTTTCCACCAGCAAATGGATCGTCAGTGCTTCTGACAGGTGGTGGTCTCGGAGCTGCTTGCATGGCCATTAGCTTATGGGAAGATAAAAACGATTCATTTCCCCACAACTAGGAAAACGTTGTCATTGGAACTACCATTTGAATCTTTGAACTACAAGTGCAATTTCTGATTTGATCCATGTGTTCTGAAAATAATCACATCTTTCCTCTGTAGCACTATACAGCAAGTACTAGAACAGGGTGAAGTTTTGCTTTTACTCTTGCTCTGGCAGGCTGGCAAATGGTTGAATAAATTTATGAACAAAGACATAAGAGCAAACATTTGATAATTGCTTGGAAGGGCAGCGAGGCACGTATGAAAATTATGGATACAATTTTCTTTAGAAACACATTGGGACTTTATTATTATACTAACTGTGTTTTTGTGTGAACCAAACAGATCTTGTATCAGACCAGAAGGGGCTCAATTTAGTACCAATTTTCATGCCTGTGTATTGTAAAAATATAAAACAGTGCTCAGTGCTCAGAGAATGATGCTAGATTTTATCCCCGATTTAGAAAATTCCACTTTCTGCTAATGTGTGGTTGCTGCTTGTCTGAATATAGACACATCTCAGTAATGGTACTGTATGGTACTGATTTGGGCATGGCTTGGGCTGTATTCAAATGTCCTATGACCTTTCAGGGTAAAAACCCTCAGAAAGTGGACTGCAACTTAATTTAAAATACAAAATACATACTCAAACCTTAAAAACAGTAGGCAATGCATAAATCATTAAAACAACAAATAAGACAGTAGCACCAGATAAAACATTAGTTAAAGGCACAGTACACGAAAATGAATCAAATGCAGTTGGGAATAAATACATTTTTAAAATCCTCCTGAAAGCCAGCATAGACAGATGCAGTTCCTAGGTGAGGACCCTTCACACTTTAAGAGCTGAATGGCTACCAGAAGAAAGAAAATATATGTGAATGTAATGAGATATGGCAAGACTCTTGAATGCATTTTGTTTGCATGCATCTCTCATATAATTTGCACATTTTCCACTTGTAATTATTTAGCATATTTTAGCATGGTTGCAAATGGAGTCCTGAAGGCATTGGTCCATGACTCTAGTTCAAACAAAAAGTATAATTGTTTCCTGTAGGGGCCATGTCTCAGTGCGTTATGTATAAAATGTCTCAGATTTAGTCCCCCACAACTCCAGTTAAAAGGATTTAATTTAGAATGTCTTGAGGAAAAGATCCTCCCCAAGACCTGGCGAGCTGCTGCCAGGCTGGATCAGACAGGGCCATTGGTCAACTCCCCACATAGCAGCTCCTTATATTTGCATGCATTTTTGCTTTTCCCGAACACTGATTGATGAATGAACTTTTATTTACATGAGGAGTAATGTGTGACTGGATTTTTTTTAAAAAAAAATACAGTCCTGTTTTCTTTAACCTGCTAATGCAGGTTAAAGAAACCTGCATGTGAATCAAGGCCATAATACCTTAGTAATCTCCTTATAATGAAAATTGGAGACAAGAAGATGCAAACCCTTTTTGCTTGCCTTAGAAAAAACTCCCGTCCTCCTAATAAAACACGATCTAACTCTAATTTGTTTTACAGTACATCTTTTTCTGAAACAGTTTGAAATCTTTCGACAAGCAGCTCTCTGAATAATTATTTTTCACTTAGATCTGCACCACAGAAAACTTTTTAGGGTCTAGCTCAGAATGCTAAATACCTACCTTACTTCTGTTTCATTACAGCCTTGGCTTCAGAAGCTACCCCTTGGGCAAATAACTTGTTCTTATTCTTCACACTGTTGGCTCATCTTGTAACGCTGCAAGTAAATTAGATCCTGTGGCAGAATTTCATCACTGAATTGTACCTTTATGCTTTACTAATAGCAAAATGAAAACTTTGTGCCACAAAGGAGAGAACTGCTAATGCTTTGCTTGTCTTGTTAAAAATAAATAAATGGAATCGTTTGGGCTTGGTAAATTCAAAAACTGAAAATCTCTTGATACCACAAATGTGAATATATCCCCAAAAAGGCGTGAATGCTGCACAGTAGAAATATTTCCCACCTGCTTATTGCAGTGAGGAGTTCAATTTACCTGGTAGAAAACATGCAAACAGCTTGTTCACATCTTGTTTTTGACATTTTCCTAGTGCTTCTATTTTGCATCTCAAATCCCTTGGTGAAGGCTATCAGTCCAAGTTACAGGTAAGGGAGTGACTGAGGGATATTTTGGTGTATGCAGTAGTTTAGTAAGATAAATATACTAAACTTCCTTTCTTTTTTGGGTGTTAGACAATAATTTCCCTGTGCTGGGAGTTTTTGTTGTGGATGAACCTCCTATGAACTCGATATGTTATGGCAGCTTCCACTGTGTTTGTCCACCCAAGCAGTTCTTGGGTTCATCCAGATGTTTCATATTTCGGGTGCTGATTTAGTGTTTCAGATAAATACACTCATGTGAGGAATTCCAGCCCATGCTGATCTGCTGCCAATCTACATGGGAATGGCATGAGACTGTAGTTGATTTCACCTGTTTAGCTTAATGTTCTAACCATGGAAATAAGAATGCAGATGCTGGGGTCTAGATGATCATTATAATGGCTACTCCTTTTTTGCAAGATACGTCACAAGATTAAGGCTAATGCTTATGTGTCTGTGTGGGTGTGCCAATGAATTGAAAAACAACAACAATCTGTACCCAAAAGATTAGCATCTTTCTGATGCTTGCAGGTAAAGGAAATTATTGGATTATGGATCACAAGGTTTTTTTATACGCAGAAAAAGTGGTCTTGAACAAGTGGAAGTGTCTCCAGTCCAAAGTGTAGCAATTTGGAAGCTTTCTAGCATACCAACACAGCTGAATGGATAGTATCATATGAAACACTGAATATTTGGTCTCTGTTTATCTTGGAGTACAGTATTAAAAATATTTGGCAGAAATATGTCTTGACAGCATAATGTTCAAATGGGTCTAATACAGCATTACTGAAATAAGAATTTGTATTAAATCATGCCTCTTGGTTATTGTCAGCATGTTTTCAGACTTAGTTATGAGTGGATTATAAGCTGGAAAGGCACATATTTTGCCGATGAGTCCTTCTGTGAACTTTTAAATGCAGAAACCAAAAGCAGCAACTGAAATAGAAATCAAAGCATATTCACATGTTTGAGATTATCTAACTTGAAAATAAACATGGGTGAAAAGCCTGGAATCAAGTGGCAGTCTGAGTTCAATGGATCCAATCTGGGTTCTGTGATTTGATAAATATGGTCCAGATTAGTTCATCATTAGAGCTTGGAACACAAAATTCATACCCAAACTTAAAACTTCATTACTGAAATTGGTAAAACTTCACACTGGGCATTGGCTACTTCAATCTTACTCCTGTTCCTTTAATTTGCAGGATGCACACTTTTTCTGTGTTCTCATCCATTACATATATTGGACATTACATAACATCTTTGTGGATGGCACAACAGTACAATATCTGTCGTGACCCCAGTCCTGCAATCACACATTCTAGCACTATGACACCGGATACTCTAATCAGTGAGTTCCTTTTATTACAGCAAGTCCCATGGCATCAGCTTAACAGTTACAGTCTTCAGAAATCATATAGCTGATGGCATTTTGCTGCAGGCTCTTAAAATTGTTCCACATCAAGGTAGGGGACTGGAATGTCTCTTAAGGACTAAATTCCCCAACATTCCACCCCAAGGGAAGGATCGGAGCCAATCCCTAATGCTCCTCAGACAAGGGAAGGATTGGAGCCAATTCCAGATGCTCCTGCGACAAGGGAAGGGATCCTAGAAACAGGCCTGACTTTCCCACGCACCCCCATAGAGAACTGAACCAACCTTGCCACTGAGTTGGAACCTCTGGGGTGCCATACGTCTTGGCCTTAGGATCTGAGGAACTCCTAGCTGCTCCTTCCACAGGGGAAGGATCAGAGCCCTATTGCTCCTGTGACAAGGGAAGGGAGTCTAGTAGAGGACCTGAACCAGCATGCACACTTCCACAGAGTTCAAAACTAACCCTGCCACTTCTGGTTGGCTCCTCTGGGTACTGTGCGTCCAGGCTTCTCAACAATCAGGGTCCAGAAACAAGATTCAGACTTGAGTCCAAAGTACCTCCCCACACACAGAAATTCCAGCATCCAAAGCTCCCAGCCTTGGAATCTCTACACCCACATGGGTTGAGATATAGGAAAGTCCAGAAGTCGGGAAATAGCCCAAAGACAGCTGGGCTCTGGGCTCCTCGACAAAGACACATCCATAGCCACGAGAATGCAGTCTATGAAAAGCATGACAGTCTTTTTCATGGCAGGTTCTTGACAGTAAAAGTCCAAAGAGAAGAAAGTCCAAATTAGACAGAGTCCATGCACAGAGTGCATCCCAATAGCTCAGTTGGTGATAGATCCAAACAGAAGGATGCAGACAGAGAAGATGAGAGAGATTGTTCTTAGCAAAGGCTCTGGATGCTAAGCACTGACTTAAAAGCGAAGGTGTGGCAATCTTTAACCCTCCTTCCAAACCACTAATTGACAAGGGATATTGCCCCATCCACGAGGCCCCTATCACACCTGGGTGTTTCCCTTCTACCCTTCAGGCGTGAGGCTTCAACCAGAGTGACACCTGCCAGCTCCTATCCTGCAAGGTCAAAGTTGCGGCTGGACGGGGAGACAACTCGACTCTTGCTGCTTTCTCCTGAGAACTCTGACAGTGATGAGCTCACACTGGTCTTGACATTCCAGAGACTGACTAGGCCCCCAAACCCTTCCAAACTATTACTGACCAGTTTCTGGTTATGAACTAGAAGGCCCACTGTCTTACTGACACTGAACCCCTACAATATCACTTATCTAAATGGCCAGCAAGATGTCTTAAATGCCTCAGTAAGCAGGAATGCTATTTATAGCTAATAGAGTGCAGTTTGAAATGGACCTTTGCAGGTGTGTGTGTGAGTGTAGTGGCCACAGATTCTCTCTGTCTTTCTCTCTCTCTTCTCTCTCTGTCTCTCTCTGTCTCTCTCTCTCCTCTCTCTCTCTCGCTCTCTCTCTCTCACACACACACACACTTCCATGATTCAGTTATTGAACATATATGACCAGCCAACCCCTCCCACTGTTGATCAATTGAGCAGACCATTTCTGAAATGTACAGTGCTATAAAGTAACCAATATCGGGGGGGGGGGAATAACATGATTGCTTGGTCATTAAGAATAATCTATACAATGTGCAACAAATGTCACACATCACTAATATGAGCTAATGACATCTAATGGCTTGGACAGACTTTACCGCTCTATTTTGTCCCAACAGCAATGCAATTCCCTGATGGCATTTGCAGCATTGGATAATTAGGCTTTTCCTCTTCGACTCCGTGCTGCTATCCATAAACCTGATTCTTGCCTAGTGTGCCATTTGTCAGTCAGAATTCCCAGAGGGCAAAATGATATTGTGAGAGATGTGCCACAGTGTATCTACAATTAGTGTTCTGGAACACGTGGCATTATGGCCACAATCCTAAGCACACTTACTATGGAGTAAGCATCACTAAGCACTACTGACACATGTCTGAGTAAATATGTATAGGATTGTGTTGTACAGCGAGATAAATAAACATACATGCATGTACAGGCCTGTGGCTTATGCTGGCTCAGCTTGTCTGAGGGTAGAAAGCTAAACAGGGTCAGGCCTGGCTATTACTTGGATGGGAGACCCCTCCTCTAGTTTTCCTGCACTGAGCAGGAGGTTGGACTCGATAGCCTTGTAGGCTCCTCCCGACTCTATGATCTATGAAATCTATTTCCTGGACTAGCTGTGCATTGTGTATTGGCAAATTGCCATCCTCTAACTAAACTTGTCCATTTTGATTACCATCTTGAATCTCCCATTTCCCAGTTTGTTCCTTCACTTGAACTATCTTTATGTCCAGCTTTCCAGCTAGCTTATTTGTTTTGTTGTTGGAGTTCAAGTCTGGACAAATACACATATTTATTCCTACTACTTATCAAATTATTTATTATTTATTTTATTGACAGTATTTGTATACCACTCCATATCTAAGTAAGATTTCGGCGGTGAACAATAAAAAGATAAAAACAGATAAAGAAACAAAAACAATACATTGAAAACAAGTAACATTACAATGGTGGTTGGACAGCAGAAGGCTCCCCAGAACAAGGAGGTCTTCAGCAGCACTGAAAGCAGCACAACGTCAGAGCCTGTCTGACGCTGACCTCCAGAATGGAACCACCACGAAGGCTCTTCTCCTGGTGGACTCCAGTCAGGCCAAAGGTCCATGAGAGCATGCCATCTGATGACCTCATGACCGGACAGTTGGTATGAAGAGGCGCTCTCTCAGGTAACCTGGTCCCAAGTTGTTTTGGGCTTTGTACACAAGTACCATAACCTTATACCTGGCCCGGTATTGAATACGTAGCCAGTGCAGTTCCTTCAGCAAAGGAGTTGCATGCTGAAAAGGGACAGCTCCCCGATAATAGCCGAGCTGCTACATTCTGCACTAGCTCCAGCTTCCAGAGCAGCCTTAAGGGCAACCCCACATAGAGCACATTGCAGTAATCCAGTCTTGAGGTTACTAGCACCTGTATCACTGTGGCCAAGCTATCCCTGTCCAGGAGAATGTGTGAATATGTATGAAACATAGCCATAAAGGTGGGCTGTAGCCTGTAGTTTAGTGAATGGGTGAATCCCACCTCACTTGCCCCTTCTAAGCTTTCACCCACCTTTCTTTTCCTTAACCTTTGTGCTTCAACCCCTCTCCATCCTTGGCATTCTGGTCCCTGTTCACAGCTTCATGTGTACCCCATCTCAAGTCTACCAAACCATCTCCTTCCTCTTCCTTTCATCTTTCCAATAGCTTTTCTCCTGCTCACATGGACACACGCAAATCAGGAAAAAGCAGAAACAACGTAGAGTCCTGTTTTAGCTGCAACATACCAACAACAGGGCTACCCTTCAGGAATAGGGGAAAAAGCACACACTCAGGGACATCTTCTTGATTTTGCTTTTTAG
>JAHFWL010001421.1:0-33000 GCA_021292165.1 Shinisaurus crocodilurus
TCACAATAAGCAATAGAAGGGTAGGGGGAAGATTGAGGATAAAACAACCTTGTGTGTGCTCACCACATGACTACAGTGAGATCTTAGTATGCTCACCACATGACTATCCTATATAGAACCTACAAAACATCTCATTTCAAATAGTTTCAAGGTTTTTGGACTACAGTCAGTACTTAAAATGGGGTGCTTTCAGGCATTAGGTTTTATCAAGTCAAGTTGGCAAACACTATGAGAGAAATGTGATCTTCGGATTACCGCCCATCTGCCATTAACTTTCATGGTGTATCAGGAGGTGCTTCTCCGACAGCTTTGTGAAAGACAGCTTGCTTCCTTGCACTAGAACGAAGCACTGACAAAAAGAGGAGGGAGGGGAGGATTACTGTGGCACTGGTCTTGGCATCCTCCTCCTGAGCATAACGGTGTTTTGAGGTGGGAGCAAGGAATGTTTGGCTTTACTCAGCATCTAATAGGAGACTTACAAACTCAACAGCCAAGAACAGGGTGAAACCTTGCACCATTGCTTCTTTGTAGCCATGGAATTTTATGACATGGGGAACAGAGCAGGGTTTCTTTGACCCACTTATCAAATAATACATGGTGCTCTTGTAGCCCAATTGCAAAACTACAACCCCTAGGCCTGAGCTGCTAGGTTCCAGCTTGTTCACTTCCACATCCCACTACTACGCAGGGTTGGCCCAAGACATTTTGCTGCCTGAGGCAAAGGACAAAATGGCACCTTCCCTTATTCCATGTACAAAGCTGCCCAGACTGG
Organism: Shinisaurus crocodilurus; assembly: GCA_021292165.1. Taxonomy (NCBI): domain Eukaryota; kingdom Metazoa; phylum Chordata; class Lepidosauria; order Squamata; family Shinisauridae; genus Shinisaurus; species Shinisaurus crocodilurus. The sequence goes on from JAHFWL010001421.1 coordinate 773, forward strand.
CGGCTGAATCTAACTTCAACATTGGCAATGGGACAGCATCCTCCACTGCACCTGAGGGCAGCTGGCTAGTTTAGGGGATGCAGAGCACACTGTGTGGCACACACAGCTCCCTGTCCCTCCACATCTGCTCCCTGTCTCACTCTGCCTAATGGTAGGGCTGGCCATGACTGCTCTTTGTACTCTGAATTTTTGCCTCCCAATAGAGTAAGCTGCACTGTTCTTGTGTTAAATAGACTGCTTATGCATTGAGCTCTATATGGGCAATTGCTGTACAGTCATGCCTTGGATTGAGAGCATAATTCGTTCCGGAAACATGCTTATAATCCAAACAAACACACCTTATATCAAAACGAAATTCCCCCAAAAAAATTTGTACAGAGATTTTTAATTTAAGCCGTACTACAATACTTGTATTGCATGACGTCGCTTGTATATCAAGTCAATTTTTTAAAAAATAAATATTTAAAAATTTGCTTGTCTTGCTCTCAAACCAAGTTACTTGCAATCCAAGGTATTACTGTACTGTTCTATATAACTGTGGTTCTAACTAAAGACATTTTGGTTCAATTCAGTTTCTTTGCAGGGTTTTATTCTAACTAGCCTGTAAGACCCTCACAAACAGAGGTTATATATAGCACATCAGAAAACTTTTCTAAATGCTGCTCTCTCTCTTCAGATCTTGCCTTATCACCCCAGTATGTTCCACATACATGAAAGCATCTATGATGTTATTTAATATAAATAACAGTCCTTGGGAATTTAGTATATCAATAAAAATAAGCGAAGCATGGCCATTTTTATAAATGAATAAACACTTTCTCTTCCACAATACACTACACCCACGATTCTTTATCTCCAGATCTCCCCAGCAGCATCTGCAAGCAATCATATAACCACCTATAAGGTTTCTAACTCTCACGGCCATTTCATGTGTTTTGCAGAACTAACTTGGGTCTCCACTGAGTCAGCCTATCTGACTCCCTGTCAGTGAACCTGTTTGCAAACACAATGAAAAGGCAAGAAATTCCTCAGTTTTATGGTCACTTGCCTTTTTCAAACTCTTAAAGGTGAAGACATCAGGAGTACAAAGGGGGAAACCACAAAACCCAAAAAATCTAATTAAAATCTAATTAATGTGAATTTTACATTTGTAGGTGTACACTTGAAATATCTTAGATGTACACCTAAAAGCATAATGTGTGAAGAGGTCCTCACTAGCAGATTCTGACCTCTCAATTGGAAGCTCTCTGGCTGACTATTATAGATGTTACTAGACCAAAACACAAATCCAGTGACTATTAGTTTTACTCTACTTTTACATTGGTCTAAAGGAGAATGGGATTTGGCCAATGGCATTAATTTAACATATCCTCCCTCTGCCTTATTCCTTGTGTGTCATGCCTTAAATTTAGATTTAAGCCTGAGGGCAGGGACTGTCACACTTAATATCTCTGTAAGCCACTCTGGGAGCCCTACTGGCTAAAGGGCAGGGTATATGCTGTAAATAAATAAATATACACACCATCTATTCCTTGTTTCCCTTAATCCAGCCTTTCCCAACCTGGTGCCCTTCCGATGTTTTGGACTACAACTCCCATCTGCCCTACTCAGCATGGCCATTGGTTCAGGAAGACTGGGAGTTGTAGTCTAAACATCTGGAGGACACCAGGTTGGGAAGGCCTGCCCTACTGTACCTTTCCACTTTAGTATCAGGTTTGATTTCCAGATTCAATGCAATATAGTATAGATGTAACAGGAAAATATAACCCCATCAGATGAAAACAATAACACAGTATAAGACTCCTTTGGGTAGTGACTCCACAGATTGGACTCCATTGTGGAACATAACAGGCTCAATATTTCTGGGCACTTAATGCTGTATGGAAGCAAAGAGTTTCTTAGTATGGGGTGAAACCCCAATGTGATGGAATCCTATGGAACACTCCACAGTAATGACAATGAAGGTTAGATATGCCCATAGCTACAACATGGGTTGAAACCTTGGTTCTGATCAGGGAGAACACACAACAACTATTGCCTGATGAAATACTTTTATCAGTTAAAGCTCATAGAAACATAGGAAGCTGCCATATACAAAATCAGATCACTGGTCCATCTAGCTCAGTATTGATAATACTAACTGGCATCTACTTTTCATGGTTTTCGGAAAGAAGTATTTCCCAGCTTTACCTGGAGATGCCAGGGATTGAACCTGGGACCTTTTGCCTGCAAAGCACGTGTTCTGCCTCTGACCTACGACACGTCAGGCTCTGCTGGGCATTGTTAAGTCAAAATATCACTGATAAATTTATAATGGGGACGGCAAATATGAAACATGGCCTAGTAGAACAATAATAGAAAATAATCATGAATATGAATAGGGAGAATCTACACCAGGTATCTATGCCATGAATCTTTTCTAGATTTTATCGGTCCCTAAAGTCAAGTGATCTTACATTACTCTCTGAAACCCTACTGATAGTGTGGGTCAGAGCTAAAGATTGTCCCAGCATTTATATACGGTAATGTATAAATATATAAAAACATCACACACGAAAGGGCCAGTGTTATTGTCCCTATACAAAATGTAGTGCTTTGCCATGGTTTATTTTCCCTAACTTCTGAATGCCTAAACTAGGGTTAAATATTGACTGAAAATCAAGATATGAAACCATGGTTTGAAGCCTTTTGCTTGCACATGATGCAGCTCCATTGCACATGATGCAGCTCCATTGCTCCTCCCATCACAGTGTGAGCATTCAAACCAGGAAGCTAAGGTTAATTAGATTTTTCCTGGTTTGATTGCTCATGCCGTGAAAAGAGGAGCAAAAGAGCTGCATGCACAGGCAAAAGGCTTGTTCATATCTTGGTTTATTAAACCAAGATATGATTGTCAAAACTGGGCTTATGTATAGCATTAACCATAGTTGGTTAGCTTAACCTTTTAAAGCAAAGTTGTGATCATCCAAGCAAGGCCAGTATGTCTACCCTGGGCTTTACTCTCTTAACAAAGAATGCACAACAATGTGGATAAATTCAAAACATGGACATTTCATAAAGAATGAAACATACTTTATTTGGAACATACCTTTTTAATCCTGCTGCTCAACTCCATACTGCTGGAATAGCAAATGAGTTTCTGTCTTCTCTGCTGCCCTTTGAAGATTAGTGAGTATTGCTTTGGTTTATTTCAAGAGGAGCTATCAAAAATAAGACTAAATGGGGGGGTTGCTTTTGTTTGTTTGTTTTTTGAAAAAGTGAAATAAAAGAAACGTGAGGTATTTTTTTCCTTTTCATTTCTATCAAGATTCACATCCTTTGTTTCATCTTTGCAGAATCCGTGACTTGATGGTTGTATTCCATCCCTGTACTTGGATATACCTTTCCATAATGTAGCAGGTGAAGAAGAACCAAAGCAAAAAGCAGCGCCTAGTAAAAAGATGCCAAGGTGGGAGAGATGAGCCATTCTTGAAGGAGTACAAATGTGTCCAAAGGAAGGAGGCAGGACATTCCTTTTTATGGTCTTTTGTTGATGTTCCTTGCCTTTTAAAAACTGTTAAAGATGAAGACAGCAGGAGAACAAAGGGGGATATTACAAAATCCAGTGTGCTACAGTAAATGCAAAGTTTTCACAGTGCAAAAGTCACACCGGCAAGGGTTTGGGTTTCTTTTTCATCTGGTATAATCCATACCATAGCTGTTTCTCTTTCTGTATAGTTAGATTATCCAGTAGACTTCATTGCTTTTTTCCTTAATCTCAAAAGTCTTTTTTTCTAATATATAGAATATATAAATAAATATTTAAAAACACTATTTGAAGTGGGTTCCTGGTGTCCAACCCTTTCTGAATTATTTTTGTATCTATATATTAAAAGTTGAGAAAATTAGCTCTCTTCTATTTATTTATTTACTTTTGTTTTAAGGACATCCACATTTCGGGGCTTGCAAAGAGAAAGAAAGGAGGGGGAATAATGATGAAAATAAAATAGGCAAAACATTTTTTTCAAAGAAGTTTTCCAACATTTTAGACTGTTGTGCTTTCAGTGTAAACACCCAATGGTGAAAATGGAACTAATAAAAAAATGCAAGAGCAACAATAAAAGTAAAAGTAGCAAAAAGGGCAGGAAATTGCTCATAGAGTTTGTGTGTGATGAGTTATTTTAGCAGCTGCCCTTTTTCTTTGCAGAGGGGGAGCTGCTGCTCTGGTTTGAGACAGGCTCTTCTGAATCATCTTCATCAAAGCCATGAAAAGTTGAGGTGTCGCTTTCAGATGTGGAACCAAACAAGTCCTCCGTAGTGTATGCTGCCACCGCTTCTTCCTTCCTGCTTTCTCTTCCCAAATGAGCTGACATGTATGATGAATATATCAGCACATGGGTTTAAGCAACAGGCATCATAATTAATTTTATTATTATTGCTATTATCATTATTAAACAGTTCAGACTAAAGATATCTCTCAACCATACATCTATATATAATACTAAAATGGGTCAGGTCAATAATACAGAGCAGCAGAACAGCAACAGGAGCAATACGGAAAGTATGAACTGAATTGCATTTGAAAAGGTAAAAGAAAAAAAAGAAAAAAACCACCACAGGTGCCCATAAGCTAAAGCAGCAAAAGGGTTAATATTGTTTTCCTCTCTTTAAAACACACAGAAAACATTTTTCGTGATTATTTTGAACAGCTTTAAAATATTTTATACTGGGTATGATAATGAAAATCCGTTAAGAGTACAAGGTACAATGATTGACCTTAATTTTGGTATCAACTGTCCTAAATTTATTATTTGAGCATAATAACCCATTTCATAAGTTTTCCGTGCCTTAAAAAAAAGCCTCATCCTGATCTCTTCCTGCACCTGTTCTCCTAAGTGGTGTAGTTCCTTTGCAAAACAAAGTGGAAAACATTTTCAATACTAATAAATAAATAAATGCATATTGTTTCACAGTAACGTCTCTTTACATAAAATCACATCCGTATAATGTGCCTCAGGTAAAATCTAAACATTTGAAAGTATTTCATCCACCGAAAGAAAGAAAGAAAGAAAGAAAGAAAACATTCTAATTAAATATGGAACTTTTGGCACTTGTTTCAGAATACCCTGCATTCCTGAATCCATCCCTTGAAGAGTAAAATATAGAAATTCCCCCATGTTTTCCTCCCCCAGTAGTTCTAACTAGTATGGTTTCAAGTATCTGAAGGAAGTGGTTATAAAGAAAATATGTTCTGATATACAGAATCAAATCATATTCCCAAAGATGAAAATAAATGAAATATGATAACACTTAATGGAAAGATGTTACTGGGTGCATGCATGGAATAATTGATAAGTTGACACGGCTCCTTCTGTGATAAAAAGAGAATTTATTCTATGAACAAACTGTCTGAGATCTCAACCAGAATCAAGAATGTTGTGCCTTCCAGGATGTGTGCGGCTACACTCAACATGTTGTATACCATGCGTCGGGAATGGGTGGCCTTCCAGATGTTGTTGGACTGCAAATCCCACCATCCTTCATCCTTGACTATGCTGGCTAAGACTGATGGGAGTTGCAGTCCAACAACATCTGGAGGACCACACATTCTCCACCCCTGCTGTATACAGTCTCAGAGATCTGTCTTACAGATAGCTTACTCTGGTAAACAATTAAAACTAAGTAATAGTTGCTTTGCAAAAAGATTCCTTTACTGGATTATGCGTTTTTATTTATTGTGGTAGCTCATAGAAAGGGGGAGGGAGCAGTTCTACTCTGCTAATATATTAGACTCTATCTTATATTAGGAAGCCTAACTGTAAAATCAGATTTCTGTGGCATATTTAGAAGATGATTTATGAAATGCAACGATATAAGAAAAACACTTTGTAACAAAACTACTGTATCACGCAAACTGTGGTACATTGGAAATACTGTCTGTGGCCTATAGAGGTCATTAGCCAAGCAAGATTGTGGCTGACGTTAGCTGTTTCTCTGCAACAACTTCCAGAAGGTTAGCCATGTTAATCTGTTGCAGCAAAAACAACAAAGTCCCTTGTGCAACCTTAAAGACTAAAGGCGCGATTCTATGCAAGTTTAGACAGAAAAAAGGCCTACAACTCCCAGCATGCCCCAGCCAGCTATGGTGGCTGAGGCATGCTGGTTGTAGGCCTTTTCTCTGTCTAAACTTGCATAGGATTACACCCTAACTCATGTATTATGGCATAAACCTTTTGTGGACTAGAACCTAGCTCATCAGATGCACAAAAAGTTATCCTGTTTGCAGGGGTGTGTGTGTGTGTGTGTGTGTGTGTGCGTGCGTGCGCGCGCACGCGCATGCGTGTGTAGAGCTGTGCGCAAATGGCCTCTCGAAATTCTCCACCCTATTTATGGGCAGAGAAATTGGGGAACAATTTCACTGAATTTCTCCAGGAGGAGGAGAAATTCTCCAACAGTTTCTCACAGTTAGGGCTCGCCATTGGTGGGGTTGTAGCACAGCTTCTTTCTTTTATCCTAAGGGTTTTGTGTGGGGTTGTACTGCCACTGCAAGTGGCAACAGCAGCAACTGTGTTGGCAGCTTAGCCCCTATTTTACATTCTTCACGGTGACCCATACCTAGCGTTGTTCTTGGGCATTATGGGGAGGTGTGAGAGGGAAGGCAACCACTACCAAAAATGGTGGAGAAAATTTGGAGAAAATTCCCCAAAGTGGCATATTTCATGGGAGGGGGGTAAGAAAAGAAAAATCTCAGAGCTTTTCTGAGAAAAATGTCTTCTGAAAGGCATTTTATAATTTATTTTCAGTTTCTTTTGGTGGGTTTTTTTTTTTTTTTTTTTTGAGCTTACCAAATCACTGCTAGGTGACCAAGGGTGCTGGGTGTGCTTCCTGATCTGAAAAAAGCCCTATGGGAGGAATTACCTCATGATTTCGGGCTTTCCTACACAAGGCACTTGTTATGCACTCACCATTCCCTACTCACAGTTGTTTATGGGTTCTTTAGACAACGTCATAACCCTCCAGTTTCACATCTGTGTCTAATGAGCACATTTGGCAAGTTTTTTAGAACAGGGAAAATGTGGCATTTAATTGTGAAAGCAAAAGAAACTGTTTTCTTCACTTGTGCATTTGTGCTACATTCCGCTATAGCACACTGCCACCTAGAGGTTATGTAGCAGGAAAGCAGGAAAAGAAGCACTCTTGTGTAGTGCTCAGATCTCAATCCTGCGACAAAACCAAACATAGATACAGCGGATTAACAGCCTCATGTAGAAAAGCTCATTTCCCCCTGGGCTTTAAGTGACATGTAGGAAGCTAAGAAGGCTACAGGCTGCTGAAGAAATGATTGTACAATGAAAGACAAACAAAAACCAAAAGGTTCTCTTTTTGTTTTCTGTACAATGAAAGACAGGACTCACACACACACCTCAGCCACTTCATAAATAAGGTAAGCACAAGAACCCTGAACCCAACCCATGAGAAATTCTCTGAAATGTCCTTCTCTTTTGAATTTCTTTTCAAAAGCAATTTCTTTTCTATAAAATTGAATGAGAAATTGTCAAAAAAATGTGGGAGAAGTTTTCAGCCCAGCACTGTGTGTGTGCATGCACACACAAATACACACATACATCTATAGGACTCCACACACACACACACACACACACACACACACACACACATACACACAAAGGTGGGGTCAAATGGCCATGAAATGAAAGAGGTACAATTTGTGATAACTCAATAAAAAGTTTAATTGCATACGGAGTGGGCTGAATGTTCAAGTTTTTGAACTTTTGTCTGAATCAATGTGGAATGTTAGGGGCAAAGGGAGGATCACTCACTCTATCTTTCCTGCCTTTGCCACTGCTGCCTATATTTTGTGGTCGTGCCAGCAGCACAGTCCTCCTCTCAGTGGCCAGCAGATCATGGTGGCCATTTCCTCCAGAATGCCTCTTGGCATGATACTACGTCACTCCAAGGAGCATTCTGGTGCAAATCATGGCCCCCACTGGGTACTGTCATTTTTTAAATTTTTAATATATATTTTTTGCCAGAAGGCCCCTCCGCACAATGCAAAGCAAAGGGTGCAAAAAGCCTGTTTGGAGCCTCGGTGGGTCAATGTCCAGCGTTGGTACTTGCTGCACTTTGACAGCAGGGACCTCCCCCTCCCCCCGGACATTGCCCAGGCGAGGCTTCCATTTTTTGGACCTGCCCAAGTGCGCACCTCCGCAAGTCCAACTATTTTAAAAAACTTACCCCCAAAAAATGTGCACATTTGGGGCATATTTTTTTTAAAGGGGGGTGGCCAACCAGTGACAGCCGCTCCGATGTGCTGCTTGGGCACTTTGGAGGGGCTGTCACTGGCTGTCAAATTGAAGATCGCAAAAGGCAATCTCCGAGGAAAGGGGGGAGTTTAAAGGGGGAAATGCTGTGGCAACCCAAAAAATGGCTCTCAATCATAGTGGAGAGGGGAAGACAAGTTGGTCCTGCTGCAGTGTCCCCTGGGATACCGGCTAGAGGACCAAAGGCGAGGGAAAGGGTGAACAACCCACAGTGAACCTGATCGTCTGTCAGGCGAACTGTGGGTTCTTCTTGAAACAACCCACCCACCGTGGCTTATTGCCAGGGTGGGTTAGCGTGATGTGCGAACCTGCCCAGTGGATTTCTGACAGAAGGTGGCGTTTACATGTCCAGACAGGCAAGTTCCACACATCCCAAATCAGCAGGGCCAGAGTATCACAATTTTTGTGTTGGCAACTAAGGAGGCCAGGCAACCAATGGGAGGTCCATGCACAAACTGTACCTGTAGCATTTCATGACCATTTGGCCCCGTTGTCTTAAAAATATTTTTAAAATCTATTTCCATATGTATATTCTGTGTGTATATCTGCACACGCACACATCTAGCTACACCTGCCATCTAAGAATAACACCTCATCAATCTGATGAAGTGGGCACTAGTCCACAAAAGTTTATGCCTCAATAAATCTGTTAGTCTTTAAGGTGCAGCAAGACACTTTGCTATCTTTCTGTAATGAGGGTGAATCTCACACAAAAGCACAAAATAGCATTCTGCTGCTACTAGCATAGATTTGGAAGGAGCAGGGGAAATTTTGTGACCTACTGTTTTGATTAAAGGTTTGCTGTTAATTTTTAGGAGAAGATTCTACATTATTTTGACAATAGACTGAAGATTTACAACACTCATAATGTTGTTAATGTCAGAAGCAGAAACAATGTAGACATGATACAGGCACCCATCACATTCTCTCTATCTTCCTGCCACCGACACATATAGACACACCATCAGCAATTCTAATGAGTAGAAACCTGCTCACAGAAAGGCTGCATGCAAATAATTATGTGCATAAAAAACCCAACTGGATAGACCATGCTTTTAATCCATGGCTTTATATCCCCAAATCACTCAAAAAAAAATTGTAACAATTTTAATGTAGAATAAAGTATAGTAAACATAAAACATCTGTTTTCTTCCTTGTTAAAAACAACTCAGATAAAAAAGCACCCAAACATACTCAAACTCAACAACTGAGAAATAAAAACTGCTCATGAAGGAGATGATATGTACAGGTCACAAGTTATATAAACGTGCACACACACATACATACAAAGGTAGGTTAAAAGGAGAAATCAAAAAACCCTTTAAAAAATTACATCATTAGGAACAATGTTTGACCATCCCCAGTCTTATGTGTGTGTGTGTGTGTGTGTGTGCGCGTGAGAGAGAGAGAGAGAGAGAGAGAGAGAGAGAGAGAGAGCGCAGTGGAAATATTCATCATCCAAGGTGCAAAAATCTCAGTAGTACATTTGTAATTATGACATCTGAAGACAAAAAAACCCCTCCTCTAATATTGTTTTCATTTAAATAGGCCTTTATAGATAACTTTCAGTTTCTAATCGTAAGTTTCTGTATTAGCCCATTATCTTTAAAATATGTATTCGAAATTATGCTCTGGAATGAACATATCTAACCAACCCCAATCACACAAAACAAAACAATCAATCCGCACTACATAAGCATAGAAAAGGGGAGATATATATGTTCATTGCTCACAGAAAGTTGCAATAAGGAATCACCTACCAGAGCGCCCACAATCTGAACATGAGACAAGTTCCTCTGGTCGTCCACTTTTTTTATTCATATTAGATCCTCCAAGGCAGAAGTCACAGTAGTTATTGGAAATGATGGCCCCATCTGGCCCTTTCTGGGCTGCAGGTAAGAAATATGCTTATTTAAATCAAGAGACATGCAAAGTGTACCCTGCATTATTTTCTCTTTAGCAGGACTTGAACCCTACATTTGCAAAAGAGGCTCCCCAGAATAATGCAAATAAAGATAGTTAAAATTGGTCAGGGCATGAATCTAGATGGACTTGCTCTCTGGTTGAAAACAAAATGGGTTGGATCCAGACTAAGTTAGTTGAACATAGTTCACATCAAAATAAGTGGGACTTAAGTCACAACTACCTGGTTCCATTGATTTCAGCGTGACTGACCTAAGTTCAACTGACTTAATTTGGATCCAATCAATTTTCTTTTCAGCTAGAGATCAATGAAGTCATGGGCCAATAAGTTCCAACATACTGACTGGGCTTGTACGACACGACAACCCATCGTGGGTTGTTTCCCATGATGGGTTGTCATGTCATGCGAACCTGGACTGATTCCCGCAGGGTGGCTTGTTAGAGAGCAACAAGCCACCCTGACAACCCATGGGTTGTTCTAGGGGTTGTTGTACCCACAATGGGTTGTCGTGTCGTCTAAACCTTGGCGACCAACCCAATTGTGGGTACCAGGAACCAGCTGCCGAGTGTGTGCAAAAATAATTTATAAAATTTACGGTAATACATTTGCACAACATTGGGTGTGCAAAAACAGTTTTTAAAATGATTGCTACCCACTGGCAGCCCCTCCAAGGTGTTGCTTTGGTACTTTGAAGGGGCTGTCAGTGGCTGTCAAAATGGGGATTGTGAAAGCTGGCTGTCAAGCCAGACTTCGTGATGTCTGGGGAGAGAAAAGGGTAAAGCGACAAAAAGCCACAGCGAGCTGAAATTGGCTCACGATAATGGCAGGGAGTGGGGGAGACAAGTCAGTCGTACTGCAGGGTCCCCCTGGAATACCCCACAGCAGGACTGAAGGGGAAGGAGGATGCAAACGACTCATGGTGAGCCTGATTGTCTGCCAAGTGCACCATGGGTTGTTCACAGAACAATCAAGCCACCATGACTTATTTCCAGGGTGGGTTGTCCTGACGTGCGAACACGCCCACTGCTAAACATGTTTAAGGACAACCAGGTGTGCTAAGCAATACCACACTTTCCTTACATGTCATCCAAAACAATTTTGATAAACACTTGGCAATTCCAACTGCTCTAGAGAGCACTGTAGACAAAAAGATTCATAAGACTGCCCTCATGCGTCCACAAGGGAAGGGGGACCAGAACCATGACCGCTAGAGATGCTGCTGACACACCCACTGGTCATGCTCCTCCAGTATCCACAGGGTTTATAAATACTGGCGATACAAGTGTAGCGCTCTTCCACACAACTGAAAATCCTTTGGCAATCAGGGTTCCTGCCCACAAAGGACAGTGGTATGCACTTGCGTCCTCTCTCACTAATGCCATGTGTGTGGCCACCAAGAGAAAAGTGGCTGATATGTTGTGACTGGCATACATTATTTGTATGGTTAGTGTTCCATAATTCTCATTGTATTTTACATTATAGAGTATGGTCTTTTTATGAATTCAGTTCTGTTCTATGTTTCATTGGATTGTCTTTTAAGTTTTCAATGTTTTTTTATAGAGTTGTCCTTTGTTCTGTTTGTATGTTTAGGTCCTGAAGGAGGAGTTTTCACATCAATGCATAGAGCTACATTAAAGGTTTCTACTATCACTGAGCACTGGAGTCTTCTCCTCCTTTCTGGTTTGCCTATTTGCAGCACCGTGTTTCCCCTTTCATGCCACACCAGGGGAAATAGCCAGCAGGAATGTCAGCATTTGGGGGGGTTGATGTGTGGCGGGAGGTGGGGACACCTGAAGGGCCCCTTACTGGGAGTTACTTTTGAGTAATCATGTTTAGGATCTACTGTTAATGTTAAGACAGTCAGACAAACATAGTGCGAAACAGACTATCCTGAATCGCTCCACTGAATTGACATTCACAAGTTTATTTGTTTTATGTAGCCATGGTTTTTTTTTTTTTAAAAAAATGGAGCTTCAAACTCCACATACTCAAAACAACAACGATGCCCATAAAGATGCTCCCAATGGAAGGCAAGATTCTGAATGCATTCCCTGCCTGTTCTTCCTCTGCCTCCTCTTTCTACTCCCATGTCAAACACCGCTTACAATGAGTGCTAGGCCACCAAGAGCTGTGAAATCCAGGCCCCATATCATTTTGCGCTGTTTAATCTTATACTCATTAGGGGTATTCCTTGTGCCTGGGGAGGTGGTGGGCTCTCCCACTCTGGAGGCATTCAAGGTGCAGCTGGACAGCCATCTGTCAGGGATGCTTTGACCTGGATTCCTGCATTGAGCAGGGGGTTGGACTCGATGGCCTTGTAGGCCCCTTCCAACTCTACTTTTCTACGATTCTATGAGGGAATAGTGGTTATGTGCACTTTGTGAAGAATCCCACCCCCCACACTAGCTGGAACTGTTAGCTAAACAAGCTTGCTTCAGGGTTTGGGGGTGGGGAAAGTGCCCTAACAGCTCATGTATTTAAAATATGTCCTCTAGAGCCTTCTTTCCACCACCACAACCCATATTAGTTTTCTAGTCCTACCACCAGCTTTGTAGCTGCCTCTCCAGATGCAAGTATTGTAATTTTGGGCTTTTCTACAAGAGGCATTTATCGTGTGCTTGACATTCCCTACTCATGTTTGTTTACAGGTTCTTTAGACAAAGTTGTGACCCTCCAGTTTCACTTCTGTGTCTAACCCAGCACTTTCAGAGAGTTTTTTTTAGAGCAGGGGAAATGTGGCATTTAATTGTGAAAGCAAAAAAAAGTGCAATTTCCTCTTGTGTATTTGTGCTATTCCACTATACCTCAGTGCCATCTAGAGGTTATGTAGCAGAAAAGCAGGAAAGGAAATGCTCCTCATGTCAGATCTCAATTCTGCGACAAAACCGAAAGTAGATACAGTGGATTAACAGCCTCGTGCAGAAAAGTTCTGAAAGTAAAATATTCCATTAGAAATATGGAAGGAAGGATGCTGCTGTCTGATTTCAACTGAACTTAGTTTGGACCTCAAACTAAGCTTCATGACACTACTCTAACAGATATTTCACATTTCTCACTCCAAATCAGAAAATCTGTACCCTCAGCACCAGGAAGGAAGAGATTGTACACTACAGCTTGCAAATATCCATGGAGATTGTAATGCACTTTAGTAAAAGTGCATATCTTTCAACTATTAAGGATAACAATATAATAGAATGGTCAGCATGACATCTCTGTCATCTGCATATTCTGTGTCTTGTCTCTAGGCCACTGTGGTCCTCCGTGTTGGCATTTCAGGCCCAAAAGTGCAGAGGAAAGTAGGCAATCAAGCACGTGTGTTTTGTAATGAAGAAAATGAAAAACAAAAAGCCTTCATTGGACGCCTAGGCCGAGAGAGCTGCTCTGTCCTGCACCCATATGCCCTCCTCTCTACAGTTCAGATCTGTGCTCAGAATTTGGCTTCGCCATTTCCACATACAGTATTTCCAGTCTCCATCCCTCGGAGGGATGGCTGACACACAAGCTGAACCTATAGGGTAAGTGGCACTGAGCTTCTCTCGCGTTCCTTTCCCCCCTACTGCTGACAGAGCTCATCTCTCTGCAGGTCTGACATGTTTCCATGACAACCAGAATCCCAGGCGCTTGCTGCCTCTGGTCTTGCCACCTGTTATTACTCCATCTCTCAAGTGTAAAGAACTGATTTGTGACCTCTTATTTTTCTGTTCAAAAGCAAGTTTTGCAAGGAATAGGTGGATTCAAGAAATTAGAAATTAAAACAACACAACTAATAAATAGGAAAGGAAAAGCAACATAAACAGCTGATAGAAGACATGCTTGTGGAGGTGCCGTGTGCTAATAGAATGAGAGACTGAATCGCTGCTGGAGATGAGTCCACCTCCGGCTGGCTTGTTCCCAACATTTAATGAGAAATGGAAAAAGTCATTGGGGGTGGATTTCAAAGGGAATGGTTCATTGCACAGACCAGCACATTTTTTGCACAGGACAGGGGTGTGGACTGAAGCAAGACATAGTAGGCAGCATAAATCTATCGGAGAGCTGAAGGACAAGCCAGATGGAGTTTATATAAAAGAAAGTTCAGACATTTTCTATTAATTCAGAAGGGTTTTTTTCCCCTCTCCCCACCCCCACCCACCCAGCAACTGTTTCCAACACTGTATTTCTCTACACCTGTTTGGCTGAAGATGTCAGTATTTTGCAGTGGCCTGACTTCAAAAATGACTTTGAAATTGCTATAATTATCATTACCACTCCAGGTGATTTGCATCACCACTGGTCATACGTGAAGCTTCTCCCATGTAAAGGTCTCCATTCTCCCTTCCGGCTAGTGTGAAAAGACCAGTTCTCATTTAGCTAGGAGACTGGAAATTATTCAACCCTTTGGGGCTATCTATAAGGCCTGGTCTACACGAACAGCAGAATATGTGGTAGAATCCAGAGGAAGTGGACTCCACGACTTCAGGCTGCAGGCAGGAGATACCACACTTGAATGCTCCTTTGCATTAAAAAACAAAACAAAACAAAAACAATAAAAAAAACCGCCCTGCAAGTAGAAAGCTAGCACATCATGGAGTAATATTCTAGCCTAGCTCATTCCTTGCTGTGTCAGCTTTCTCCTTGCTAGGAATTTTAATACAAGCCTGCATTCAAAAATGTTATGTCCCACCTGCAGTAAAGTTTATTCTACCACATCAGAACTCTACCACATCATTCTGCTCCCTGTGTCGTCGAGGCTTAAAATATACCATACAACAATGATGAGGAGAGTGGGCAGCAATCTTGTGACAAAGGAGGCACTTAGGATTAGTTAAAATGGGGCAAACTGTAACAAGGGAGGACAGGAGATTTCAAAAGAACTTTTACAGTGTGTCCCCAGAATGGTGGACCAATAATGGTGAAAGAAAAATCAATGATGTGTTTCAGGTAGAGGTCGTTAGTTCACAGGTGACCCAAACCAATGATCTATGGCATCCTTCCCCAAGTTGGCACCCACCAGATGTTTTGGATTACAACTCCAAGCATTCCTGATCATTGGCCTTGCAGGCTGGGGCTTATGTGATTAGAAATCCCAAACATCTGGAGGGCACCAGGTTGGGGAAGGATGATCTATGGCTGCTGCCACAAAGGTACTGCCACACTGTATCAATTATGTATGGATGTTTTGAACATCCCTATGCCAATATGCTCCATAATCCAAGACACTGATGCCAATGTGGAAATTAGCCCTGTAATCTGGACTATCCACATGATCAAAATATGCATTGCATGCATCAGCCTTCCCCAGCCTAGTGTCCTTCCCATAATTCCCAGCCAGCATGCCCATGCTGGTTGGGAATTATGGGAGTTGAAGTCCAACACATCTGGAGGGCACCAGGTTGGAGGAGGTTGGCATATTGAAGGTTATTGATATGGCCTGGGAACCAGTCCTTGGGAAGCAGCTTTGAAGTAGCAAACATGTTACATAGATAATATCTTAATCAGGCCACAGACAACACTCAGAAATTGAAATGTGCATTCCTTCATGGTCCTCAGTCAATTTTAATACTGGCTCATGCATTTAAAAGTACAGGTCTTTTCACATGACATACCGATGTATGGTGGGGGGGATCAAGGTCATGGCAGCAGGCTCTGCCACTCAACCAAGGACATTCATTAAGGTCTGAAGAGACCCTCGTGTATGTATAGTTGTTCACATGGCCTTCAAATCAACATGCATAGGTGATGGACAGAGCCTTCTGTGATAATCCTGCTGCCCCAATGTACATAGGTTCACTGAACATTTGCAAGAGGTTGCATTAAGTTTGTTTGCACATGCACACAAATAGTGAGAGAGACTCTGTTGCATTTAGAGATACTTGTGAACCACCAAATGTCATAAGGTCTGCCAGGACCGGTGCAAGGCAGTTTGGTGCCCAAGGCAACATCAAATATTTAGCGCCCCCCCTTCCCACTTGAGCCCGCCCTCTCTCCCTCGGGGGGGGCTCCGGAGCAAAGCAGCCTGCTCCTGCTCGCCCAGCGCCCCCCCCAAGTTCTCCTTTGGAAAAGTTTTTAGGAGGGGGCGGCAGAGCTGTGGAGAGCGCACTGGGCTCTCGCGGGGGGGAGGCGGGCACGGCCGGGGGCGTCTAGCTTAGCCCGGGTGCCCACTCACTCCTTGGGGATGCGCTGCTGCTGGCGGGGAGGAGCGGGAGGCCGGCTGCCCGGCCGCCACGCTCCTCTTCTGCTGCTGTTGCTCCTGGCGCGGCTGCCTCTGCCCGGCGGAGCTGCGGGTGTGCGCACGTCCCGCTCCTCTCACCTATAGGCGCCACCAGTCACGTTCTCGCGCCCCCGCTCGGCCTTTCTTCCCCTCAGCCCGGCTCGACTCAGCCTCCGTTCCGGACTGCCGAGGAAAACGACACCGCTCTCGCGAGAAGTCCTCTTCCCATTCCTCCACCCCTCCCTCTCCTCTCCGAAGGAAAGCATGAAGGCCGTAGGGACGGGAGAGAAAAGATGCGCTTCAAGCAGCCATCACTTCGGGTTCTCATTTGAACGACACCATGTGCGGGGCAAGAGCCTTCATGCGGAAGCACGGACCTAAGAAAGCCGCGTGAATTTTTCTATCTCTATGTGCATGGGCTGCCCCGCACCGAGCTTCCTCCTCCTCCTGCTGCTGCTGCCGCCAGCCTCTGCGGCCCAGGAATGAAAGGAAGGCGCAGGAGCGGGGCGTTTCTGCGCCCCCTTAGCCATGCGCCCTAGGCAGCCGCCTAGTTGGCCTAGCGGTAGCGCCGGCCCTGAGGTCTGCTAAGTATGACACTTGTCTCTCACAAAGCTCCCAGGACTTTTTCCAGGGTTCACAGACCTTATAGAGTCTTATAGGCTACACACACACACACACACACACACACACACACACACACACAGAGTAGCCTCAGTTGTGCAGCCACACATAAAGATACCAGTTAGTGCAAGACACCTCTGCTGGGTTGCAAGCATAATGATGACCCTGAACATTCCCTCAAGCTATCATCTGGGATCTACCATGTGTCTAAAACGTACCTTAACTTCAGCTGTTGTGATTTCACCTTAAGGGTGTTCTTTCTCCTATATATAATTCATCTTTCCCTGACATCCTAGGAGGGCTAAATAGAGGGGAAATGATATAAAAATGTAAATGCTGCTGCTGCTGCTGCTGCTGCTGCTGCTGCTGCTGCTGCTGCTGCTGCTGCTGCTGCTCTTGCTGCTGCTGCTGCTGCTCTTGCTGCTGCTGCTGCTGCTAATAATAATAATAATAATAATAATAATAATAATAATAATAGAAGAAGAAGAAGAAGCAGCAGCAGCAGCAGCTCTATGTTTCTAGGTGTTCAGTGAAAAGACACTGCTGTGAACTTCCTCAAGGAAGGCAAAAGAAAAAGTAGTTTGCATTCAAATATACCTTTACCACTGACCAAAGAAAAATATCACTGAGGGAAAGAAAGAGAGTTCCCTGGTGTAACATTCCAGATAGCTGCTGCTTGGTGTGAGGAACAAATAGTTTCTTTCCAACTGAGAAGTTCCCTTTATTTATTTATTCATCCATAGCCTTCTGCTTGAATGATTTTTTAAAAAAATGTTTCAAAGGAAGTTTTGCATGGGAAACAGGGGATAGCTTGGAACCCAGGGGGATAAGTCCATCATTATTATTTTTTACCTCTGGAATCTGGATATCAAATTATGCTTCAAATATTAAACTAGCATCAGCTGATCTCTCTAGTGGAGATGTTCCACACTACAAAATCTGCCCTGGTCTGAATTAACCACAAGGCTAGTTAATCCAAAATATAGACCCTAGTGGGGTTGCCATCTCTTCTCCCAGACACGAGAGATGGGCCTTTATATCTCCTGATGCAAGAGGAGACAAAACATGGTTGACCTCACCTGTTAATTTGTACTCTGCACCCACTTCTGCATGGCAGACCTGAAGACTGACCTGCCACAGTAGATGAGTGAAGACATCAGATGACAGGACTGAGAAACAAACCAGGAAGAACAGCTGCAACTGACTTCTTTCCCATAAAACTGGGAGATTTAAAATTCCATGTCCAGTGTCTGTGGTAAAATGAAGCAACCATAGATCTCAGGCAAACCAGAGCCCTTGTTTGGACTTGACCATTTGGAGTTTCCTAACGTGGAATGTGTCTAATTTGCATCAGCCCTGTGTTTCTGCCTATAAGTCTTGAATCTGTCATATAACTCAGCACAATTTGCACACTGCCAGACATAAATAAAAATTCAGGAATGCAGTACCATTAACAGAGTATTGCTAATATGACAAAGGTTAAATATATCTAACCAGAAAAGCAGAAAGTAGGACCAAGATAGAAGCAGTTAGCATTATAAGAGAACCTATCGATGATTGTGCAGTGTAAATAGTCACTATTCTCACTATTTTATGCACTGCTGCATAAAATGTTTATGAAAAATATTGTACATGTCAAAAAATAAGGTGCAAGCAATATAGAGGCCCATTTAAAGAGACTGGAAAATCTGCTCTTTCCAATATCTTTATTCTTCTGAAACTGTTCAAATTTTCAAGAAGCCAGCTGTCCAAAAGTTGGGATCATTGATGGCATGTTGCATGTATGACCATTTATGGACTATGTAGATTTCTGGCTCTCTTTTGGCCAATGCCACATTCTAAGGACATGACTGTTCTTTTGTTTTGTCTGTTTTTTAACCTCTCATATCTCACTATGAAATTCACCTTTCTTGAAGAAATTGCTGTGGGAATAAGAGTAGGCATGTTTGTTTATGTTGCTGATAAGTTTGTCAGGGAAAGAAAAGCCTCTTCCCCACATGCAGTTAGAAAGAGCCAATCTACTTCCCTTCACCTGCACAAAAAGGAAGGAAGCAGAACCCCAGCCACATTATCTTCCCTGTTGAAAGAGCACAGGGTACAGCCTGCTTTCAAAGCCTAAGAAAGAGAAAGGGCAGACTGGGGTGGGAAATTATTATAGCCTAAATTCAGTGGAACGGAAAAAGCATACTGGACCTTAATTTCTGTGGAAACACATGCTCTAACATATCCCTGAGCCCCAGGTTTGCTGGAGAAGTGTGGAAAAACGTATACAGACAGTAAGCGGGAGGTGATTTCTGGACTAAGGCATAGTAACAGTATTGTCAAACTGCCATATTTCCAACTAAGTGTCAAGATAAAAAACAAAAAACAAAAAAGGTAGAAACTAAGGTGTAGGATTTGGGGGCCTTTGTGGACTGGGCTCCTCACTTTCTTAAGCAAAGGCACATCACTATTTTAGTGAAACAGAATCTGGATCTTGCCAAAAGCATGCAAGTCAGCCACCAAGTCCAGCCCTAAGAAGGGCAGACAAAGCAGAAGAGAAGGTTGGAACAACGTAGACCCATTTCATTTTCCTTCTCAGATTAGTACTGGGTTTAAGTTATTGAATCATGTTTTCATGATGCCTTTACTGGTAAGTTTGCAATGGAAGATAGGCAGTATAACAATAACAACCACCTAAGCTATTACTGAACCTGAAACAAGCTTATGAGAAATGGATTGAGCCAACATGTACATATCAGCAAAAGTGAAGCAGGGTGATATAGGTTAGAGCAATAGGACATGCAGGAAAAAGGCGAGAGATGGGCAATGCTGATCTAGGAAAGCAAATTTATACTTAAGTGAATCAGACAACATGAAGCAAAGAGAATAAAGCCCGCCGCAAGAGAAAGTAGGATAGAGGTGGGCAAAACTGAACATCCTACTTGGACCCTCTGATGTTTATGATACAGACCCATTGGAGGCTGGTCAGTTCAAATCACAATGCCATCATACACATTGTTCCAATATTCCCTGGAAAATATTGCTTTAGTAATCCAAAATGGCTTGAAGGAAGGGTCAGGGCTGGAGACAGAAAGAGGAACAAATGCCAACAGGTGTTGAGCTGGCATAGAGTGGCCATGTGCCCTCTTTTACAGAGGACAGTCTTCTATTTGAAGTTGTCCTCTGTTTGAAGGGCTGTCCTGTCCAATTCCAGCTTAAAGACAATGGACTATAAGAACTGCTGCCCATCAGCAGTGAGCACCTGGACAGCAGGCTGAACAGGCAGGCACACAGGTCACCTGGTTCCAGTCTTCTGCACTATGGTGAAAAATTATTTATAATAATTATAATTATTTCTATGTTTACATCTATGCATATAAATTAGCACATGCAAATTTTATGCAAATTCATGTCCTATTTTTTTGTTGATGCAGTTCCTGGTTTTTGGCCATTCAATATCCAACTTTGGCAGATTCAGCACCAGCAGGCCTGTTATTACCGCTGTGATGAGATGCTTGAATAGAAGAAATGAAGCAGCTAGAAGGGAAAGGAATAAGCAAGAAGGTCATACTGCACCAGCAATATGTCTGCTGCCTCCCCCCACATCACACCACATCTGGGTTTGTTTTGCCTTCACTGAGCTGGGCTGCTTGCATTTCTGTCCCATGCAGCTAGGGAAATAAACACTGCCTGCTATTTACTGTACTTCTGGCCTTTCTATCCATTTCAGAAGGCTGCGGATTAGTTGTATGGATTAACATCCCCACCACCACCACCACCACCTTTCTCTTCCCAAAAGCCATGCAGAGAGGAGAGGATTCTTGTAGTCCAGCCCTTGTGACATTGCAGAACTGTCAAATCTGATTCACAACGCGTGCCCAGCAGCACTTGGGGGAGCGGATGGGTCTGACGTGCTGGCTTTCCCTGCCTCATCCCTGTGTACAAAGGGACCAGTAATGACTGTGTATTAGCAATAGGAACAATTAGCATTCACATGGAAGATGGATGGCAGCATAAATTAGATCCTGCCAAGTGAAAGAGGGGAGGTTTCAGAACTGAGCTCCAGGCTGTAAACAAACATCCAAAGAGACGGAGGTGGGAGGAGGAATCAGCTGAGTGCATTATGCAAAATGAAACTCCCAGCTTGTGCTTTTTGCCAGTTCTAATAAATTTACCTGCTGCATGAGGTGGGAGAACAAACAGTGGTTGTCAACCCAGCACACCCTAAGCACCTCTAGCCCTGCCAGACATCCACATGTGGGTGTCCCATTGGTATAGAGCCTACGCATGAAGAAATCAACACATATAAGCTCAGATTTTATGTGGGATGTTGATCACGTGCAGTGCTGTCTCCAGGTTTCGGAGGGCCCTTGGGCAAGACACCCTCAATGGGTCCCCTCCCTCAGTGAGTCTACCTTCTCACTGCCATTTTCATCAGCTGCTATTGCTCCTCTTCCTCTTTCTCCTCACTGCTACCACTTGCTTGCGTGACAGGCAGAGAGCCAGGGAGCAAGCAGGCGGCGGCATCTACGGCTCCTCCTTCTCACTGCCATCATTGTCTGGGCCAGAGTGAGAGGCAGGTGAACAAGCAGGTTGCAGTGGTGAAAGAGGGGGAGCAACTCCAGGGGCTCTTGTCAGTGGACCCCTGCTGGGGTGTGGGCCCTCAGCAGCTGCCCAACCATGCCTATCCTTGATGCCAGCCCAGATGCCATGGTCTTAGCCTATGCACACTGGAGGTTTTGCACATAGGTGCTGGTGAGATGCCCATCCATAGACACCTGATGAGACACAATCCTGCACTCACATCACCTATGGAAGGCAAGTTAGTCAAACTGGGCCTATGAACACCTTTTCCAGGGACCATAGGATTGCTCTGTAAATTTGTTATAATTTTATAAAGAGCGTTTGAAAGCTTCAGATGGTACAACATGCCGCTGTGAGAAGTATTGACAGGAGCTGGTCCTTTGAAGCAAGTTACTCTACTTGTATACGAAATTCACTGGCTGCCAGTCCATCTCTAGGTGCAATTTATATTGCTTGCACTCAGTGCTAAGCCAATAGGCCATAAATGACTTGGGAGCAGGATAATTAGAGGGTCGTCTCCTTCTGTATGATCCTGCCCATGCAGTGAGGTCAGCGGGACAGACCCTTTTGTGTGTCCTGTCACTTCAGCCTAGAGTGGCTGTTCTGGTAATTTCTGTGGTTGCTTGAAAACCTGTTCTTCTTGGGACAGCAACATAGGCCCAATTCTGATTAACTCACTTTCCACATTGCTGGTAACTGGCCATTCTTGTTTCAGGGGTGTACCCTAGAACATTCATCTAGTCCCCTCTGTATTAGTCTCCCATCGTTGGTTGAAGACCTTTGAGCTGGTTGGCCACTATGTGAACAGAATGCTGGACTAGATGGACCCTTGGTCTGATTCAGCATGGCTCCTCTTATGTTCTTAACTGGTGCTGGGCCACAGGGACAGGTTGGGGATGCTGCTGGTGTACCACCCACCAGACAAAAAAAGGCTCCCACCATTATTACTGCATTTATATGGCATGCACTGGAGAGCAATATGCATTTCTGCCCTAATTTTGAAGAATATGTTCTTGTTGGCCAGACAGATTACCGCTTTTCTGCAAAACCATGAAGATAATGCAGTGGCAAAATACCCACTCATGGTCTAACTGTCCCCAGCAACTAAACTGGGGCATTGCTGTAATTTAGCAGTCTGAGCTCCTCTCTCACCAGAGGGTATCTACAAGGACTTCTGCGTTGCCTCTGCCACTTCTTTTCCACACTAAGTAGCAGCCAGTCCTTTGCAAAGGGAAAAAAAACCCCTTTCCACTTAAGTATCTAAATCTCAAAGCGATTAACAAATGTTAAAGGAATTAATATGGGTTTAAGCCACTGCCTAGCCTAAGGGTGAGGGAGGGTGAAAGACAAGCAGCTTCCCTCAAAGTCATCTTGTCTACAGCATGCACAATGCCACATGGAATTATGGTGAAGAACTAGCCTGAGATGCCCCTGCTACATAGTTTTCTTCAGTTCAGTGCAATTTCCTCTCTGTATTTTCACTCACAGTGTGATGCAGACACAACAGGGAGGACACAATCAATTCTTTCTGGGGAGCCTGGTACCCAGTCATCCCATCTCTGAGGGTGTGGCAGATAGAGATGAGAAACACCATTGCAGCTCTGAAGACACACACATTTTAATGTCTTAGAGCAGTTTCCCTCAACCTGGTGCCCTCCATACGTATTGGCCTGCAACTCCCAACATTCCCAGCCATTGGCCATACTGGCTGGGAACGTTGGAAGTTGCAGTCCAACACAACTGGAGGGCACCAGGTTGGGGACGGCTGTCTCAGAGCCAGTGGTTTAGGTAGGGCTGGACTTCGGGGCCAAGGTCCAGGCCCAACACAGCCCAGGGGGGGCCCAAATGACCACCCAGAGACCAGCAGGTGATGAGGGCATCAGAAGCAAACTCCATTTTATTAATGTAGTCATAGTGGTGCTATGATTTAAGTGAGATGAAAATGCAAAACAGCACATACTCAAAGTGGGTTTTTAAAAATTAAAATCAGGGTTGGCAAGGACTGTTGTTTTGTTCTAAGATATCAGGAATGTAGAAGCAGTTGTAAAGCATGGAATGGCAGCTGGGGTGGGAGAGAAGAGAAATGTTAGTTGTGTGCTTCACAACTGAAGTAAATGCATGTGGCCATCTAAAGAGGGGACCCATAAGATCATTAAGTCTGGGGTCTAAAATTAACAAGCTATACCACTGCTTACAGCAAGCTCTGTAGGGGGAAATAGTTTGGCAAATTGGAGAAAGCCTACCGTGGTGATTTAGCAACCTATTTCCCCATTCTGGAATAATTTTTTTAATGTTTGAAACTAGAGATGAGAGATGGACACATAAAGTAATAAACATAAATATACCAGCAACTACTGCTAGAAGTTATGATTGTTAAAAGAAAGCTCCTATTATATCAAACTGAACAAGAATTTGAATAAGGAGATAGCAAACAATATTTGAATGTACAATCCAATAGTGGTGAAAATCCAATGGATTTTCTCGACTTGGCCCCGTGGATTCTGTTCTGTCTGTCAACCCTGTGCTAGGGGTGGGCGATCCCGCAGCAACCCAACCCACTGCCGCCTTGGCAGACGATGAAGCTGTGCCCACCGGGCCAGGCTGAAAGCGGACATGCACCAAGCTGCTCGGCAGACTTCTGGGTTCCTGGCAGGCTACTTTTTATGTAGAAAATGCCGTAAGATACGTTAAAAGCGACCGCAATTTGCGCAAGTTACGCAAATTGTGGGCGCTTTTAGCGTATCTTATGGCATTTTCTACGTAAAAAGCGGCCCGCCGGGAACCCAGAAGTCGCTTCCCCAGCTCGACTCGGGAGAACGCAAGTTGAACCGGGGAAGGAGGTAAGCGGGACAGAGTTTGGGGGGGGTTGAGCCCGGCCAGTTCGTCAGATTTCCACCCCCCGAATGAACCCCTCACACTTATCCTTAGCTGGTGCCAACTTGATCTGATGTGAGTTGAGCCAGCAAGCAGACTTCCTTTTAAAAACAGGCTGCAATTTGCACACACACACACACACACACACATATGGGAAATGTGTGCAAAATTCAGAGCGGGGGCCCAAATTTTGCACAAATCTGAAAGTAACTGTCAGAAATTCAAGGTGGCCAAGGTGGAGTGTCTGCACATGCAGTGAGAGGAGGATGCTTCCACACTTCTCATGTTAATGCTACAATAAGAACAACACAACAACTCGAATCTAACGAGTCAGCCCCAATTTACACAAATCATGATTTGTACAAATCATGCTAGAGATACACAGTTCTCGGCTCCAAATTTGCACAATTATTTCGAGCAATTTCACAGAAGCCAAAAAAGCAACCCAGCTTGACCCCACTTCCATCGGGTCGGAAATGTGTCAAAGTCCGTTGAGCTGAAACAGAATGCATTTTCCAGTGTCGCACATCCCTAGGTATGAATCAATTTAATGGAGAATTACTTCAAAATATTTGCCCAGTCGCATATATAGTAGGAGTGCTTTAATATACAAACTTATTGGAATCAAATCCTGAATACCTGATGGTGCGCCTCTCCCGACATGAACCTACCCATACACTATGTTCATCATCTAAGGCTCTCCTCCAGGTGCCTCCTCCATGGGAGGCTCGGAAGGCGGCAACAAGGGAGAAGGCCTTCTCAGTGGTGGCCACCCAATTATGGGATGATCTCCCCGATAAAGTCCACCTGGCACCCATCGTTGTTATCTTTTTGGTGCCAGGTTAAGA
The DNA here is from genome assembly GCA_021292165.1 of Shinisaurus crocodilurus. Lineage (NCBI taxonomy): Eukaryota > Metazoa > Chordata > Lepidosauria > Squamata > Shinisauridae > Shinisaurus > Shinisaurus crocodilurus. Next base: position 26,114 of record JAHFWL010001421.1, read on the forward strand.
CCTTCCTCTTCTCTCAGGCATTTGGCAGCATATGATGAGGTTTTAGTCGTCCTGGATTTTTCTTGTTGTTGATTGTTTAAAATTGTAATAGATATATGTGTGTCTCTGTGTTGTTGAGTTTATATGTTTGTATATATATGGTTTTTTATAATGCATTTTAAAGGTTTTAATCTTTGTAAACCACCCAGAGAGCTTCAGCTATTGGGCGGTATAGAAATGTAATACTGTAAATGAAATGAAATAATATGAATAAGGTAATCAAGATCACAGGAGTGCAGGTACCTTTAGACCAGGGGTGAGGAGCCTTTGGTGCTTCAGAGGTTGTTGGACTTCATCTCCCATCAGCCCCAGCCAGCATGGTCATGAATGATGGGAGTTGCAGTCCAACAACTTCTGGAGGGCCACAGGTTCTCTACCCCTGCTTTAGACCCTGTGGTGGTGATCCTGGGCTATTTAGAAGAGGGTCTAGACAGGAAATTGAGATGGTTTACCATTTGTTGATAGCTACAAGAATTCTAATAGTTCAACGAGTTCATAGATCATAGAATTGGAAGGAGCCTACAAGGTTATCGAGTCCAACCCCCTGCTCAATGCAGGAAACTAGAGGAGGGGTCTCCCATCCAAGTAATAACCAGGCCTGACCCAGTGCTTAGCTTTCCACACTCAGACAAGCTGAGCCAGCATAAGCCACAGCATCAAGCAGAAGTGCAGTGGGAGGTGAAATGCTGGACACTGATGATCATAAAATCCTGATATATTTATGATAACAGGAGGGGAGAATAGGGTGTATGGAAAGTATGGAAATTATATTTTTTCAGTACTGGAGAAGCAGTCAGAGTCTCTGTTTAAAAGGAAAGTCTGATATGATGTAAGTCTCTTGCAGGATTTATGCAATAAATTAATTGAGTAAATTGATATAGTAGCAAGTTAATGAATATTATAAAGAGAACACCTGAACAATCTCAATGGTATTTAATTATTTAGTTGACTAATTGAATCGTGTATTTGATAGGATTTCTTGTGTATACTTGTGTTTGATTTTAACATGCTAATGGATTTGATGGTATTTTTGTTAATAAATATTTTTGTTATTTCGTTAATATTTTGTTAATAAAATTCCTAATAATAAATAACCATGTGTATGTTGCTTTTAAAAAATAGACAGCCCACCTGTTCCAGTCCAGCAGGGCTCCTCTTATATTTCTTATAATTAAATGTAATTCAATAGTCACTGAGTCTAGTTTAGCATCTTGTCTCTAGGAGGCGGCCAGCAGTAACCGATGCTTCATGAGAAGCTAAACCTTAACTCGGTAAGAAGCTACTGTGGTTTATGCTGCTTTGCAGGGGAATGTACCTTGGTACTTCCACATTTATTCCTAATATTAATAATAAAGGGCTTTATTCTAGCAAAGATTGCCTTTTCTGTTAGTACCACTTCCATACCACTTATAATAAATTCTATGCATATAAGGAGTTATTATAGCATTTTCCTCTGTAAGTGCTGCACAATACTTTACATTCTCAATATGTCTAACAGAAACATGCTTATTAAAACAAGGGCCTCCAAACTCTTAATTCAGGGCAGCAGTAGTAGAAGCAGCATCCTCTCAATACCTAGTCTTCCACCTTAAAAAATGAGAAGGATGGAGCATCATTACTTTTTGAGACACCCAGAGGTTTTCTGGAGCAGAAAATATTATTAGCTCTACCCTCTGTGAATAGATCTTGTATTTAGCCTAGGCCCTTGTCTCTCACTTGGTCCCTTGGTGTTTATGGAGATCATAATATATGTTGGGTAAGGATTAGAAAGATGTTGGAATGTGCAGTAAATTTTGTACAATAACAAGACAAAAAAGAAAGGCAGAAGAAAGAAAACAAGTGTGCTTTGTTGTTTTCAAAGCTAGCCACTATGAGATTGCATGACAAGGGCAGATTGGGTGTCCCCCTCCCTTTCCTTGTCTTCCCTCGACATGTCTCCCCCCCCCCACACACACACACACACACACACCAGACCAGTGATGGAAAGTGACCTGCTGCAGAGTTAATGTGAGGTTTGAGCTGAATTTTTGACTAGCTGAGCTCAGCACCTGCAAAAGCTGCAGTTGATTAGCTCCACTAAAAGCCCAGGTCCCAATAATTCACAGAGGAGCAAAGTAATTGTAGCCACTGCTGAAATGCAAGGATGAAGCTAGCAGAGGAAGGGTAGAAGGGGGACTGGAGCATTCCATAATGGGAGAGGGAGGACAGAGAAGGAAAAACGCACATTCTACTCACGTTTGTGATTTTCATTTCTGTGGACAGGTGGAGAGCGTGTCTCTTGCTCCCGAGCATCATCCCCCTCCTCACTGGCAAGGTGAGTGTGAGCATAATGGTAGCTCAGTCCTGGTCTGTTCTTATAGCGCTTGCCACAGACTGTGAACAGAGGAGACACAAAGAGCAGTAGACAGAGAATGATACATCAGTTAACAACAAAAGTAGCCTTGCAAATTTCCACACCGCAGCAGTCTTTGCCAGACAACTAGGTTTTTATTTGTATTTCTTAACATCAGAGAGTTAGTTTTTCACAGAAGGGCTGAGTTTCAAATACATTTTGTACTTGGATCCAGATACCTACATACAAAATACATGTTCAGTCAGGTATGAAGGGTGCACACATGAGTAAAATTATGTTCTTGCCCTTTTTAAAAAATGTAAATGTGCCCACCAGGAAAGTATTGGGCCCAGCATCTGAGCATTTTAAACAGACACATGCCAAATTTTACACATGCATCTTTCAGATGTAATAAAAGAACGTAAGAATATGAGAAGAGCCATACTGATTCTTACCAAAGACCTATCTAGTCCAGCACTCTGTTCCCACAGTGGCCAACCAGATGCCTATGGGAAACCCACAAGTAGGACATGAGTGCAATAGCACCCACCACCCATGTTCCCCAGCAACTGATATTTATTTATTTATTTATTTAATACATTTTTATACCGCCCAATAGCCGAAGCTCTCTGGGCAGTTTGCAACAGTTGAGGGGCATACTGCCTCTGATACTGGAGGTAACATTTAGCTATTATGACTAGTAGCTATTGATAGCCTTCTCCTCCATGAATTTGCCATCACTACATCTTGTGGCAGAGAATTCCATAGTTTAACTATATGATACGTGAAGAAGTACTTCCTTTTATCTGTCCTGAATCCCCCATCATTCAGCTTCATGGGATGACCCCAGGTTCTAGTATTATGAGAGGGAGAAGTTGCTCCACACCATGCATAATTTTGCACATCTTTATCCTGTCTCCCCTCACTCACACTTTTTCTAAGCTAAACAGTCCCAGTTTGGCCCTAAGAGAATTTGGAAGGGTGGGGATGGAGTGCATAGGTGGAGGGCTGAGCAGAAGGGCCAGGGCCTCACACCACCTTTCTGGAAGCAGAAATGCAGCACAAGGTTCCCAATCCTTGCTCTTACTTTCTGTGTGGTGGGGAAAGGACATGCAAGGATCATGTCTCATACTAGGGGTATATTCACCCATTACACTGAACGTGTGTTCACTCTCTATGTACGCTCATTGTGCTTGCTTAAACTTACCCTCCATGCACCCACACTTTACCTTAGTCAGCAAAGATGCCCCACGTTGTCCTGGTCCTGTATTGCCTTATGAAGCATCTGGCCTTACTGCGAGGAGAGGGCTCCCGTTCACTGTTTAACCTATCCTGAGAGCTACTTGATATAAGCAACAAACTGGCATGGGTCAATTCACAGAGGATTCCTCTAGCAAACAAAAGCTCAGATGCTTCATAAAGCAATACAGGACCAGGACAAGTGGAGCATCAAGGTGGAGAAAGAGCAAGGCAAAGACTAAGGAAAAGTGTGGGTGGATGGAGGGTAACTTGTAAGCCATCACAATTTGTGATATTATACAATATCATCACAGATCACGGGGCACATCATTTCAGCAGGCATGAGCCTTAGCTTCCAATTTCCTGGCTTTGTGGAGCTTGAGCCAACATGAGATACTTTAACCCTGGTCTTAAACTGGCAGGGCTTTTCTTATCATTGAATATTCACTCATGTGTTTACAGTCTTTAGACCAGGGATAGGGAACCTCAGTCCTGGAGTCCCAATCTGGACATCTAGGTTCCCCAGATGGTCCCACCACCTTTCCCCGACCATTGATTGGTGGTTTCCTGGCTTTTGTGCATTCCCCCCTTTTCTAAAAGGTTGAAATACCTCCCCTAAGGCTTAGTTACTGGCAGTAACAGCTTTAAGCTAAAATGTGCTGGACTTTTTGGATTTTTGGCCCCACCCCTTTTGCCTTCACCCCACCCACTACTGGAATTCAGCCCTGGAGAGCTTCTCCAAAATTGAATTTGGCCCTTGGGCTGAAAGAGGTTCCCCACCCCGCTTTAGACTATATCTGTGGGTGTGTTTCTCACACATACATATACAAACATATTTATATATTTATATCCCTCGATGGAATATGGGCTGAGTGAGAGTTGGGGCCTTGGAAGAAGACCATCCTGTTCCTGGTAGCCATTTGTTTCCCAGTTGATGGCAACCACCTACTCCTAGTATACAAGCAGAAGTTACAATGTTGCAACCTATACCTTAATCCACACTGAATACAGCTCTGGTGGCATGCAAATTGCAGCTTCTGCGTTCAAAGTAAAGGAGTCAGGTTACGAGGCCACCCTAAAATACTTTGCATTACAACAGGGATAGCTGACAACCATGTGTTGTTGCTGAGAAAATTCATTCCCCCCCCCCACCAGCTATTATGAGGATTGCAGCTAAGCTCAGAGGGAAGAGGGAATTGTGAAGGGGGTGGCAGATGACGTCAGCATCCCTGCTAATCAAATAGTGCTGGTACTGCATCCCTGCAAGTCCTGGGTCCACTACGCCTGACAGGTACATAATGTATCACTAATATTACCTTTCTTATTTATACAAAGCTATTACGAGGGACCCCACATATGTGCTGATCTGAAGCAATCTGGAGGAGGCACCAAAAATTGAGGTGAGGTTGGAATGCTGTTCACAGGCTGTCAATTGCATGGTCATTAGAGAGATGAGAGCTGTCCCAATCAATGCATGTTCTTGGAGCACATTTCCTACCAATGGAGAGATTCTTGCCACACACAAACAGAAGACAGTTCCATGGGCTGAATTCTACATTGCCTTATTCAAAAATAGCTCTTGCAACAGAACTTAAGTTACCTGACTCTGTCTAAGCAGATTAGGACTTGATCATGTTTAGATGTTTACAGTTTCTCACCCAGGCATAGCTCAGTCACAGAATTTAAGTGACAGCTCTGTCCAAGTCAAGAGATGGAGAAAGGGTAGTGTGAAAGATCTAGCCTTCTGAGGGTTTAAAAAAGAGAATCACCAGAGTAGTATGAAGTACCGAAGTATCAAGGTCTGCATTTGTTTGTAATCAGACTAAACTACGTAGATGTTCCATGGGTGATATGTATAACAGTTTCGAGACAGTGTTTGTGCTTGTTTGTTTTAATTGAAAAATAGTTTGATAATTTGAGCAGAAGAGCAGCATGAGGTGAGGAAATGGTCTGTTTTGTCCCTTTCTCCTCCTGACACTTTTCTGCTCAAAATCATCCCCAACCTACAAGTTGCCTTTCCAACAATTGGAATATCTCTCTCTCTCTCTCTCTCTCTCTCTCTCTCTCTCTCTCTCCCTCCTCCTCTCACTCTCTCTCTCCTCTCTCCTCTCTCTCTCCCCTCCCCTCTCTCTCTCTCTCGCCCCCCAGGCGGAAAATAGGTGGGGGGTTGATTTTGATCAGAAAAATGATCAGAAGAGAGAGTTCAGCAGCCACTTCTCCCCAGTCTCACCATTCCTCTGCTCAAGCTGCAGCCTCCTCCAGTGCCTTTTTAAAAAAATTTTTGAAAAAGAACGTTGGGAGACTTTTACACACATCTCCCATGTAATATTTAATGTGGTCCCACTGAACCAGAAAAAGAAGAAAAAAGAGTGACTCATGGGGTGGAGAAGAGACAAAGGCATAGAAAGCCACAAGAGAAGCAGAGAAAAAGCAGAAAATTAGAGAGAGAGATGGGCTATAAGCAGAAATGATGTGGGCTCTTGCTGAGGGTTTCATTTTCACACCACCCATGCAAAAATAGCAACAGCAAGCAGTGATGGTAGTGGCAGATTAGCAAACCATAAAGCAGTAAAATGTTTTTGGGGTTTTTTTCTGGAGAGGATAAATTATGTTCTGATTGCTTATAAAGCAGCTGGTCCAAGCGAAAAGCAAGATGCAAGGTCATGAGACTACTTACTGTCACAAACATAAGGTTTATCATGGTCATCCATAGAAGAAACATCATTCCTTCGCCTGCCACCTCCAGAGCCCCGGGCCTAGAATGAAACCAAGATGTTAATGCAACAACCAGTTTCTCGCCTTTCCCCCAAAACACAAGTCTCAAAAACCTTTAAAGAAATAACGAAAAAGCACCGAGTAAAAAAATCCTGTTTTGTCACCAATAACGGTATTGTTACACATTCACAACTGCTGATGTTTGTATGCTGGGTTAATAAATTAACGATGAACCTTAAAATAATGAGGTCATTCCGAAGTAGTGTCAAATCAAAGGCTACTTATCATATAAAGTTGCTAAAATTGCTGCGCACAAAGAAGGCATAATAATCATGCCATGGGCACAGTCAGGGGAATGCAGGCCCCTGTGCCATACAGAATGGCAGCAGCTAGCATCCTGGGGCACAGGCTAGGGCCATAGTGCCCCAGCACTGATGCCCTCTCACCTGCCCATGTCCCTGGGGTCAGATTGACCGGCGAGCAGCAGCTGTGGGTTGAGAAACCACCACTTCTATGGCTCCACAATGCCTTGCAGAAATGCCTTGTGGGAATCTCAAAAGGA